>JASCZW010011973.1:0-30110 GCA_034211315.2 Aedes japonicus
AGTATCGTTCATTGTTCTGTTCGCTGTGGCATTAATACCAATAATGCCACATACTACAATGCATTCGTTCTAGTTCTGATCAGAACACGAGCATTTTCCCCACTGCACCTGTGGCTGTGCTGTCCCAGCCATCGTTTTAGCTCTACGGTGTTGCTGACGTCGAACAATTTCCATCTCTACAATAACGACGCTCTCACTTTTCCATACGTCACAATTGAAACCGTGGAATAGCCCTTCTTTCGTTGTATGGTTTCCGTTCACGTTGTTTTGCGTAATATTTCTACTATCAATTTTATTTATAAACACATCAAAACAACAGAAAAAAACAACTGAAGAAGAGAAGAAGAAGAAGAGGGAGAAAAAAAAACGAAGTTCTTTGCGATATTGATAATAAAGCGTTGATTTCTGTTTTTCTTGTTCGTTACTGACTGTAATAGGGTTGTCAAATTATTTTGAAGAAAAAACGGATTCAAACACATTTGACGTCGAGTAACAATATCGCAATTAAGATGATTGTTTTTTTTTTTTCATTACATTTTGCAATTACTGAGCGGGTGACATTGTGAAATTGTGGTGAATTTATACTTCAGTTGTGCGGTGTGAAATGATTCTCTATCAGGTGTAGTGACTGCCGTACTAAAATCCCGCGCTTCACGTTAAATGTAAACAATCCAGCACTGTCATCCAGTAATTTGTGGCAACCCCTTACCGCACTAGGTCCCGTTGAACTTATCCATTTTCCGATCATCCAAGCACCCCATGGATCTCTTACGCTCGATGCAGCCAGTTTACTGACAGTTGTACTACTACGGTTTCCTTTTTCAGCAAACAACTTCAATATATCGCTGACGGGCATAAGCACCTGGACAGGAATACAGAGCTCAACAGGTTTTGAAGGAGCAAATCTGTCGGTTTGCGATCTAATCGGTCGCCATTTGTGCCAAGTGGATTCAACGGTTCAGCGGAGCTCCCGTCCGAGGGAAAAACAACACCGAAATAAACTTATGGAGCTCCTGATTGGACAGTTGGCCGAGGACAATCTGAACTACCCGTTTATATTCCTCAACAACCTAAGATAAATCATTGACGCTTGTTGAGCATGAAGTGCGACAATGATTACTTTTAGCAGCAGCGGTGGAGAGGAAATGGGTGATTTTGGAAAACATTCTATCAATGTGACAGTTGCTGGTTGATGCTGACACGATGAATATTCAAGTTGAAAGATTGCAATCAATCGGAGTGAAACTGTGGCAGTAAAACAGTTAAAGAGACGAAGATTGGAGTACAGTTTGTTGTTGAGTGAGGAGCTCAGGCGATTGCTAACTGATGAGATTCCTAAAGTTATTGATGTTCCGAATCGGCAGATCATGTGCGTTGATGGATTGCGACAAGCGGATTTGAATTGGATTCAGCAGTCGGTGGATGCAGTTCGACGAGCAGTAATAGCAAAATTACCCGTAATTCCGGAAAATGCTTCTAAAGGCGTGCAAACCACTCAAAGTTGGAAATTTGACAATCTGAGCATACTATGAGTGAAAAGTTCACTCGACTCTACACGGATTCGCTGCTGAAGGACCGAGCACAACATATAGTTCTGGAAATCGGAAGAAGGGAGCAAATCAGCGGATGACCTCGAAGGTTTGAAAAACGTTTTCGTAGAAAAATAAGTCCACGCCAACTACTTGAAGAAAACGTATTGCTGATGTAATAAATGTTCTTTATACTAATTCAGATTACTTTTTATTTTTGACATGCTTGGTGAGTATGGCTAATGATAATAATGACTTCACTTCAAAATGCGTTAAAAACAATCAACGTGACGTTGTCACTAGTTCATTGAAAAAGCACCTGCAGTGACGTGACTCTAATTTAATTGACCAAGCATCGTCACTGCAGCTGAATTTTCTCACTTAACCAAGTGACAAACGTCACTTCAACTCTCGGAACAACCCAGATTCGACTGAGATTTTTCAGTATGGCCTAGCTGACAAACGTAAGCAATGGCTCAAGGAAACTTTTGAAGACCGCCTGTTTAATTTGTAGTAGCTACCGACCGACCGATGTATGTATGATATATTTTACCACCCGACTGCTTGCTGGAAACTGCATTAAACAACCGTAGGCTCTCCTCTCTGTTAGACTTAATCAAGCTTTAGCCAACCACTACAGTTGCTCCTGGTCGTACCATTGCTGGAAAGACCAAAAAGGGGTTGGATGGATCGATAGGCAACATCACTTATACGTATCCACAGGATATAAGAATCTCCTTCCAACAACAAGACTGAACAAATAATTCAATCTAAAAGAGCAAATATCTAACGGGATGCCCCGATGACGGGAGAGAACCATATACTATTCTGGCCTATTATAATAGATTATATGGCATTTCCACTCTCCCCATCCAAGTCTTCAATCAGATTTTGTTATTCTCAGTTCCATGAAATATTTATATAATAGTGTATATATTTATAAATGAAAAATAATACAATCATTCATCCTCTATTATATACGATCTCCATTCGGTTGATCCCCTCGATACAGAAATGTAGTCAAGTGTTTAGTGTAGAACCGTGGTTCGTTTTCACTGATAGCAGCATTTCACCAAAATCTTGATTTGTGGTATCCTGAAAATATTTGTAAATTTTACAGAACTAGCATTTATACTAACTATTTTATTTGCCATGATACTATTGCAGCTAGATGTTGATTTATAACATGAATCAGCTTTTATACAGCTATGATTAACTATCCTGTGTTGGAAAGCAGGGAAGATTTGATTGACGAAAGTTAAGACAAATGAGACATAAAAAACAATAAGCAATGGATTAAATCATCTATGAAGTAAAATCGATAAACAATATCATCAAATATAATTATATTGTGAGTTATATACTTTGATCTATATAAAAATTTAACTTTGTAACATCAGACACTAGCCGAATGAATGGCAAACAGCGCTGCACGAATCAAACCGCTCAGATTTGGAAGAAGATATTCGCAAACAGGGAAATGAAAAACACATTGGGTAATAAGTACAAATCCTACCATAGATTCCCGTTGCGGCTTCTTTTAGTAAGGTGCTAGATACTTCTCAATCATAATAATGATAATTCGACATAAAGGACAATAATTAAAGTATATATGACCTTTAGGTGAAGTGTATGGCTGTAAATATTTATCTTAGAATATAAAATCCCAGCTTTAGTAATGAAATGATAATAATGATATTAAAGATGATAGAATGAATGATAATGGCTAACAAATATTAAACAATATATATAAGATAAAATATATAGTGAGAAGGTATATTGTAATATGAACTAGAAAATTCACATATTATTACCAACTGTTTTGTTGTATTGGCAAGCAAACACGCATCACGTACTGAACCAATTATTCACATGACATATGAAAAAAAAAATTTCAAATTTTAAATTGTTATAATACTGACGACCTGGAAGATACAGAAAGGTATAGGAATGGAAAATTGTGATATAAGTTCACTGGTCGCACGCTCAACTACATGTTATCGGATTGACCACTTATTGCTGCAGGCTACGCCAACCGGCATCTCTGTGTTTATTGGCGATCTTTGTGATCATAGCAACGACAAACGAGGCGTGAGGTAGGAGCATGGGGGACCAGAGATTGATCGCTGATCTGTAGGAAATTGCCAACTCTTGCTGTTTTGAAGGCCTCGGTACGTAGTGTTTGTTATGAAGAAAAACTAAATCTCGAATGTTGCTTGCGGTCTTTCGGATCGGTCTAAGAAAAACAATTCATAATTGCGGTTCAACGTGTATACGGATTCTCCAGCTAAATTTACCTAATTTTCGATAGCAGACGATAAACCAGCGCTGGTAGAAAATAGTTCGGTGTCAGCGCTGTATCTTTATACGTGGTGGACACAGGCTTCATTGATTTATCACCGCGATCAACGCAGTCTGAATTCATCTGTCAACTTCGACCATCCGTGAACCTATGTAGTGCTTCTTTGACGCTGCCAGCTGTAATCCTTTCTTTGTCTGCGCGGCAATCACGCGTTCTCCCTTTTTTTGCTCATTTAACAACAATTTTGATATTTACATTCCTTGCTGTTATCTGGTGATTATACTGCAGCCGTTACTTATTTCAACCTTATATGCTGCTCTGTATCGTTGTAATGTATTTCTTTGTCTATTCGTTTAACAGGGTTTATTTGCGTCAGATGGTTGATTCTTAAAACTAGTTCTTATATATCATTACAATTGAAGATTGCAATGATTTTATTTATCAACAGGTATTTTGTTGGACATTTTCTGCAGAGTCAACGTTTGAAATTCTGTGAATTAATATTTTGAACCATGGTGCTTGGCGCTAAATCATTTCAGAACATTCTGAATGACTAATCACGCTGGTGTGAACATTTGATGAAGGTCCCATTCCACTAATTAATAAACCTGGTGCAACAAAAAATGTAAATGCCTTGAAAAAACTACAAAATATTTAATAAAAATTAATTATGCTAATAATTCGCGTGCTCGGTAACAAAAAAACGGAAGTGGTAGCAATCTGCCGTTGATAGTTTCCCGTCATAACAATGATTTCTTGGTAAACATGCTGACAAGATATTAATTTTCATATCTGGTGAAACCAAAATTTGTCTTTGTTTTCTAATATTTTGATTTTTTATTGCGATTTATGGAAAGAGTTAAAGTGTTTGAAGACTATTTATATATATACTAATTCATTGTTGAAGCGGAAAATATCAACATTGTGCGTTTATATATTTCTTTTCTTTTTTTAAGTTTTAAAATTATACAATTGTGAAAACATTGTAAATTTTTATTTTCTTTGAATGTTTCAGTGTAATTTTTATTTGGCAGTGTTAATATTCATTGATACTGTATTTTTATTGTGTTTTCATGTGCCTTGCAATGGTTCTGATCCTGAAGTGCTGTATTTTTGTAACTCGAATATGTTGAACTGCTGTTTATAATGATTAAATTGTTTGAATGTCAGGTTGAATACCTTCTGGTTGGTTCTGTTTATGTGGTCTGACATCTGTGCTTATTAACAACGCTAATGCCTGTTGTGACAACTGATTAATTTTGATCAGTATCAGTCAAGATATTTGCCAACCGACTAAAATTGAAACTCCGTTCATAGTAATACATGCCGTTTCAATGCGGCTCGACGTGTAGATATTATATAGTTGATTTGCAGGCGTGGAGAAATCTTCATTTTGAAAGTTGTAAAATGTCAGCTTTTTTGCTATTTTCTGGATTAACACATTTTCTTTGATATGTCGTGTAATAGTTTTAGCACCTAAGTCGTCAGTTGAAATTGAAATGTTATAGTATTATTGGTATATATTGAAAGACTGGCTCTAATAAATGATTGAACAGTTGATTAGTGTTGCAGTTTTGAAGCACTGTACATTACTGAGCAAAAATTTTATCACCTTATTAACATTTCATTTTATTTGAGTTTCAGTTAGAGTTTCAGTTTTAGAACTCGGATCTAATTTTACGACATTGTCTTTCAAAGTTTTTTGTCTCCTGGGCTTGAAGAGAAGCGCTTTTTAATTTGCTTTTGTAAATCTTCGCCATATGACTTTCATAACGGGATCACGTGTTCACGTTGATATTGACGCCTACGTTACATTTTCTTTCAGGCGAATCGTAGAGCATGACGATCGTCATCGATTATAATCCGAATCGGAATTTAACCTCGCATTTAGGGCGACCGAAACTGCTCTTGCTCTCAACTATTGAAAAAGCCAGAGATTCAAAGAGTCACTATCAATTTCATGTCTTGTTTGCAATGGAACATTGGGATCAAAGTTGTATTCCATAAATGTTTGATATTGATCCCCAATCCAGCTCTATGGTAGTTGAAAGTAGAACTGATGGAGATTAGAAATGATTTCTTGAGATATTTCTGCGTCGTAACCTGGAAAGGTGACTGCAGAACCAAAGTCAACATGGGTGCAATCAATTGACTAAAAAGTTGTCATGAATCAGTCAAGACCAAATCAACAGTTGAGGGGTTTCTTGAAGAAGAAAAGCAAGTTGTTGCTGTTTGGATATTGTGCATAGTGTAATAACCCGCAGCGAACAACTTATCAAAATAGTAGCATTACCATTGGAAGTTAAGCTTTGAGCATTACCACACGAACGGTGTTTTTGCATTAAAATCACCAATAATGAGAAGAATTTAGACCTATGACGGGTTAGTTTCTGAAGGTCACCCGTTAGCCAGTGCTTTGGCTGGCCAGTGCATTAGGCAAACAGGCAGCTATATAAAGGTAAATTGGCCAAATTTTGTTTCAACTGTAAACCCCTGCTGTTTCAAAAAACTTTGTTTCAAATAGAAGAAAAGAATGTGATGTTTGATTCGCCTATGGACAATGATGGCAACCCCACCACCAGCTCCATTAAGGCGATCATTGCGGTAGACAAAATAATTTGGATCTCTTTTGACCTTATGGGCAGGTTTGAGATAAGTCTCGGCGGATTAGCGGAGCGGATATGCTACCTAAATCAATTCATCAGAAGTCCGTGGGAATTTTGTTTTGTCTCTACCGCTGCAGCGGAAGCATAGGTACACCAGTAGCAAAAAAGCCGAGCAAAATTTTCTTCAAAAACGCGTTGTTCAACCTTCTGTAACTTTGTCAATTATCAATATATTTGTGCTGAAATTTTGACAACGTTATACTCTCAATGTTGAACTTATGACCAAAATTATATGTTGATAGGTTTTATAAATTTGAAATTATCATAACATATGTAGAAAAAAGTCATTTTGGACATACCAATTTCAAAAAACCGTATTTCTGTGAAAAATTTAGGTAGCACATTAAAAATTTCTCCATGACTTCAAACAATACAGAGATTGATGTGGACGAAATTTGAGCTGTTTTAATCAAGTGGTTTGCACTACAGCTGGCGTCAAAGTTGAGGCTCCAACATGAGTATTTTCCTTTTTCACCCAATATTGACCACGCTGAAATATCGGTGCAAAAAAAAAATTTAGTCACATAAGATGTATACATAAATTATAGTGTTGTCAAAAATTTCAGCCAAATATATTGATAATTGACAAAGTTACAGAAGGTTGAACAACGCGTATTTTGGAAGCAAAAATTTTGCTCGGCTTTTTTTTGCTACTGAGTGTATGGCACAGTATGATATACTGATGAATAGTTCTGGGCCAATAAACTGTGCAAGTTGTAAATTAGTAAAGCAGTAATTTGTAGAAATAAGTAGTAAAGAGTAATATGTTATTATCTTAAATTTAGCATTAGCGTCAGCATTATCATAATTATTACCATTGACGTTTGCACAACTCGTGGATGGAGCTACGATGGGGAATAATTTGTTAATGATACGTTTCTTCACGCAAGAATTTCCACAAATACACTCCTCGATCGCTCACCTGGCCACGTCCATGCAACCGTTGGAGATACGGAGGATTTGGTAAAGATTGGACTCGGAAAAAAATCGACACTTTGTTTTGGGTGTAACTTTTTATCGCGTGGGTAATAATTAATGAAATTTTGGGTAGTACTAATTTAGAGTGTTATGTGTGCAAAATTTTATTGCGATCTGTCAAGTAGTTTTCTAGATGCATTCGAAACAAGAAGAGCTAAGCCAGCAAATCTTGGGCGCGGTGATCGATAATCCTAGTCAGCCGCACAGATGGATCGGCAAAAGGCTTGGAATCCACCATTCCACCGTGTTCCGCGTTGTGAAGATTTTCCAGGAGACGAAGACCATCGAGCAGCGCGCTGGAAGCGGCCGAAACCCGAAAACGGCATATCCAGAGAAGGCGCGGAAGATAAGGGAGTACTTTAAGAATAACCCGAACCTTTCCACCCGAGACGTGGCCAAAAAGGTCAATTCGTCGAAGTGGTTCGTCCAGCAGACCATGAAGCTGGGCTACGTGTTTTTAAGGTCAGGAAGGCGCCAAACCTGACTGACAAGCAAAACACGGTGGCCAAATTGCGTGCGCGGAAGCTGTACCGTGAGGAAAAGTTCCGGAAGAGAAAGATGGACAAATTCGCGAAGAAGTACCTGTTGTGGCAGGCGATCTGCGAAGCCGTTCGTTACAACCGGCACCATAAACGAGGAGATTTATCGAGAGGAATGCTTGCAGAAGCGCTTGTGGCCTCCTCCGCTCTCACAGTTTTCCCACGCTGGTCTAGCCGGATCTCGCTTCGTGGCATTACGCCAAGCCTGTAATGGATTGGTACGAATCGAAGGGCGTTAATGTGGTCCCGAAATTCACCAGAACTTCGTCCGATCGAAAAGTTTTGGGCAATAATGAAGAAGAAGTTGAAAAAGTAGAAAAGTGGAAAACAAAACCGATGAAGCTTTGAAGAAAAACTGGGAGAAATTGTGTAAGGAAGATGGACAAAGCCTCGCCCAAGATCTTATGAGCAGTGTTAAGATATTCAATAAATAAATTATGCCAAAACATAGCTAATATATAGTTTTTTTACCTTACGTGTTTATTTGGAGACCCATGCCGTAGGCTAACGACGAGTTCTAGTTCATTTTTTTATATATAGTTATATATTCCTTGAAAATTTGAGAAGTATCCGATTTAAAATGAATTTTTGGTGATCAGTTTTGTGTGTCTCATTTTTTCCTAGTCCAGTCTTTAGGTTATCAAATTTAATCAAAACTGACTCGAACTCAGCGCTTTGTATGACCTCATTTGGCACTTATGACTGCTTCCAGACGACGTGGCATACTTTCGACGTGCGATTTCGCAAATAACACTCGTCAATTGACTCCCAGGTCTCCTGTAGAGCTTTAAAGAGCAGGATTTTGTTGGTAACATTGGTTTTGTCCATTTCTGAATCCAATATCGACCACAAATTCTCGATCAGAGTCAAGTCTGGTGACTGGGGTTGCCATTCCAACACTTTGATACGTGATCCACGGAAAACGTTTGAGTTTTACGAGCCGTATGTTTTGGGTCGTTGTCTTGTTGAAAGAGGAAGTCATGCTCGAGCCCAACTTTCAGCAAGGAAACCTCCAGATTTTCGGAGAGGATGTCGATATACTTGTCGGTCGTCATAATTCCTTCAATACGGACCAATTCTCCAACTCCTGGCCAAGCAAAGCACCCCCACATGATAATGTTGCCTCCACCGTGCTGATTTTCTTACATTTTTATCCAGAAATTCCTCGCCTGGTTTGATCCATACCCTCGGCTGTTGTTTGGTACCAAACAGCTCGAATTTGCTTTCGTCTGTCCAATGAACTGTTTTTGGAACTGAAGGAAATGGGCTTATCCGCATACTTTTTCTCAACTTCCAATCGTTTGATTCGATTACGCTTACTGATGTGAGGACGCCGTACGGCAAACTTCTAAGCCATTCTTGTTTCAATCGGAGACGAACAGTTCTTGCGGATATTTTTATGGACAAGCTTTCTCTGATCGCACGGCTTGTTATTTTCGGGTTACTTGTCGCTTCTCGTAGTATTCGAGCATCTTGTCTGACTGTTTTCAAACGATTTCTTCACACGAGAGACGCGACGCGAGACAGGACACAACACTTATTGTTCTTACGTAAAAAGGGGATTTAAATTCACCTTTTAGTCGACCGGTTTCGGGCTAGATGTTGCCCATCTACAGGACGATGTCCGTCTAGCGTCGCGTCTCTCGTGTGTACTAAGTTCTTACATTAGCACAAGCTACAAAAAATATAGTGAAACGATTTCTTCCCCGGGCACCTTTATCGCTCACATTTCCCCGCTGTTGATATTTTTTCCAAAGCTTATGAACCGCATAAAAGCTGACTCCGAACTTTTTCACGAGTCTTCTGTATGAGAGACCATTTTCAAAATCTCTTACAATAAGTTTTCACACTTGCAACGATATTTTCATGCTTTCGATGTACTGCAAACAACAAACTCGAAACTTTGCATCTATGACGCAAACACGATTAAGAACTTTTGACACTTCCAATGGTTACGTCCAGTATGAGTGGACAAGAGGAGAGTTTATCGATATGGTGTTGTCTGTAGTGATAAAAATAATGTCACTGTGGTGTGTACATTATATTTGCCAGCTTAAGGTTGAAGAAGTCGTGATTAATTTGGGCAATGATGATGATTGCATGCTTCTTTTTCTTCTTCTTCATGTATAAAATTGTGTTTAACCATTTGCGCCAACAAATGATGACTTACCTTTTTCTGTGCACGTTCTCAGTGAATTGTTTCTTTCTCACTTTTTAAGAACATTTTATTAAACAAAACAGAATAAATTCACTTCAATCTGGTAGTTTTTAAGAACCTGGTTCGCTAACACAATACACCAATACAAACTCGCTATTTGCTTCTCAAACTAACACACTTAGAAAGACTTATCACTTAATTTTTCTCTAAATCATTCGGGTTAATTTCAGCATTTCACTTTTTGTTCCTTCAAGCACTTTTAAATGAGAAAACTGCTTCAGAAATTTCCAAACGAGAAACAAACCAGGCCACTGTATTGTCAATGTAGCAGAACATTTGATCGCATTGCAACTTCGAGATTTTCAACAATATAAGCCACACTCTAGACGTCACACACACTACGCCTCAAGCGAGCCCGAGAATCATCGATCATCGACAGTTGCCAGATTTACATCTTAATATTTTTAACTGATGGCTTTTGGCTTTTTCAAAAACTGATATACATCTGTACAACACATGTTGTGCCAGATGTTATTCGATGTCTTATGTATTTATTGATTTGGAAGCATAATACCTTCTAATTTGCCTTGTAACATAATCTACCATGAGCAACAGTTTTGATAGAAATAATATTCTTCCCTGAGCTGGCAACAATGCTCGTCAGCTGATATTTTCATTCCGCCCAGTTTCCTCCTATCAATTTGTAAACAATCTTTGCACAGACCGAGCGTAACTTTGTCAATAATCGAAATTAATTCCGGTGAGTAGAATGCCGCAGAGAAGGAGAGCACAATGGGCGGCGTTAATTCGCGAAGCAACGAAGCGGTTTACGGAGGAACAGTTGAGCGGGAATGATCAGGAAGAACTTTCATCGCTGAGTCTATATTCAACTGCTCCAGACAAGGATCTAGGACACTCATCAACGATTCAAAGTGTTCTGTTTGTCAAAGATCCAGGGAGTAGTGATTGTTAGTCAGAACGTGATAAAACAGATAAAAAATGTTCAATGTTATTAGAACAAATCAGTCTTCAGTAAACTTGTCCTAGTGACTAAGACCTTCCTAGAGGTGGTCACACAAATCTGGAATTAGGTCACTATACGGCGCTAGTGTGCATATAATCTTCCAGTTTGTAATTACTATATCTCGAGAGCCTTACTAGTTAGGACGATGCTTTCTTCAGCAAACTTTTGCTAGTGACCAAGCCCTTTCGGGGGCCCATGTGTTCGAAACTCACTCACTGTATGGCGCTAGTGTGCATATGAGTCTGCAGGTTTATTATGCTCTCAAGAGCCTTTCTAATTAGGACACTGCTCACTTCAGTAAAATTGTGTTAGTGGCCGAGTCCTTCCGAATAGTGGGTAAATTTTTTCGGAATTCTCTTACTTCCTGGCGCTAATGTGCATAAGGGCTTTTAGTTTTATTATTCTATATCTAGACCGTCTTATCTGTTAGGACATTGCTTTCTTCAACAAATTTGTGCTAGTGGCTCAATTCTTCATCGGTGGCTTGCACGTTGCGCACCTCTTCTTCTTGTGCCCGTCGATTCGTTTTCGAGAACCATTTTAACAGGGCTTACGAATGTCTATGCCCAGCCCACCGTAGTCGCTGATTCTAGCGATGTGAACGACTGAGGTTCTCCCAGCAACTGATGCAATTCATAGTTCGTCTGGCATCGTCGATCTGAGCTCGGAGTGGAAGGCTCAATTTAGCATGGCATATTTGGTGCATCAGTCCTTACCGAGGTAGCAAGAGCCATTGGGACAATTTGACATCTCCATCAGTTTGTTTACGGTAGCTATAGCTTCTATGATTCTTCGATCTTGGGTTTTTTCGTATCGTCTGGGATTTAAAATTTCACCGCTCGGAGCACTTTACTTTCTAGCTACTATGAATGAGTACAGTGAAGAAGGATTGTAGTTGTTTACGGAGAGACTGCAGGACGTCCTGGGTGTTTGGTAGCATGATAATAATATACATTTACACTGTGTTCAACTTCACCGATAATAAAAGACATTTACACCGTCTTCATTTCGAGATTTTACAGACTGAAAATTGAGCATAGAGGGAATTACCACGAACAACTTAACCTAACACCCAGTAGACCCTTATGCACATTTTTGTTTGGCGAAAAGTTCCATTGGCTGGAACGGGAATCGAACCCTTACTTATTAGCAATCACTTGAACGACGGGTGACGCCGCTAACCACTTGAACACGACGTGGGCGATTGAGTGGGTCATTTTCTCCAGGACGCGGCTTTTTAAGGTTGAACCGGTGCGTGGTACTGAAAATTTCGATGAGCGCAAGATAAATTTAAATCAATTGGGCTGCAGGACGTTTGCCAGGACACCATTCTGTGAAATGGTCACACCGGAGAAAAGTTTTTTTCAGCTCCTCGTCGTTGTGGATGGCCAGCTGCAGGTGACGTGGGATGATTCTGGTCTTCTTATTTTCACGGATGGTGTTTGCTACCAACGTGCACCGCGAACACGTCTGTCGCTTACGGATGCACAGCGAAAACTGATGGTTGGTCGTTAGTTAAAATGTGTCTTTATTTTTCAGTTGTTTTAATGATTACATTTAATTTTTACAAGTTAATTGTTTAGCCACGGGGGCTCTTCATCTTTGTTTTTTTTTGTTTTGATTGATTTGTGGTGTGCTTAGTTAATTTAATATTCTAATTTACATTTCATCCGTTACGGGGATTGGTTGATTTGAATTTACAAAATTTGATAACCTACCTAACTACAATTACTACAATTTGAAAAACCTAGGGGTGGGGTACCAAGTCCCGGATGACTTGGTGGTCTGATAGGTGGCAACGTGTCCTGTACCTATTGATAGTCTCACTAAAACGATCTTCGAGTGTTTTAATCTCGGCCAGACGGTGGATCTCAGTATTTCTCGTCCGCGGAGGTGTGTTCAGGATTATCCTGAGAAACTTGTTTTGAACCCGCTGTAGTTTCAGGTGGTGTGTTTTCGCGCAGCTCTCCCAGATCGGCATGCCGTACTCGATAACCGGGAGTATGATCTGTTTGTAGATAGCAAGTTTGTTCTTCAGGGACAATGTAGACTTTCTGTGTAGCAAGGGGTACATAAGCTTTAACAGAACGTTACATTTTGTGACAGTCTTGTCAACCTGTTTCCTGAAGTTCAGCTTGCTATCTAGAGTCACGCCAAGATAGATGGCTGAATTGGTCCATTCCACCGTTGTGCCGTTTAGACAAATTTTAACATCCTCAGCCGGAACAAGTCTGGGCGATTTCGAGTGTGGGAAGAGGATGACCTGGGTCTTCGCTGCATTGATGCAGATCTTCCAGTCTGTGAAATACTTCAACAGAACATTCAGGCTTCGCTGCAGTTTCGATGCGATCGCTCTCACTACCCTACCATTGTGGACGACTGCGGTAATATCGGCAAACAGCGACAGTGATCCGTTTTCAGGGAGTGGGGGTATGTCCGAGGTGAACAGGTTAAACAGAAGTGGACCTAGTATGCTTCCCTGGAACACCGGCGGAAACCTCCTGCGCATCTGAAACTGCACCATGCAGCGAAACACTGAATGTTCTGTTTGATAAGTAGCTTTTTACCATCTTCACCAGAAAGACTGGAAGATTGAACCGATGCAGCTTGTACACCAGGCCATCATGCCAGACGTTGTCAAACGCCTTTTCCACGTCAAGAAGGGCAATGGCAGATGTTTTCGAAACAGACTTGTTTCGCCTGAGGATGTTAGTGACTCGATTCAGTTGATGTACCGTTGATCGACCGCGTCGAAAGCCAAACTGTACATCAAGCAGGATGTTGAGTTCGTCGGTAGATGCAAGGAGCAGACGGTAAATTGCTTTCTCGAAAAGTTTTGATACTCCCGAGAGAAGGCTGATGGGTCGATAGCTCTTGGAACATGAAGGGTCTTTCCCAGGTTTCCGGATGGGTATGACTTTAGCTGACTTCCAGCACGAGGGGAAGTAGCTAAGCTCTAAGGCATTGATTAAAAATTAATGCTAGATGTTCATAGAATTGGGAACTCGAGTGCTTGAGTTCCAAATTCAGAATTTTGTCGAAACCTGGGGCCTTCATGTTCTTCGATGTTTTGATATAGGTCGACAGTTCGTCAGCTGTGATTTCTAGTTCCTCCGAAAAATCATTGGGATATAGATGGATGTTATTCGCATGCTCGTTAACGGCAGCTTCGTGAGGACTGACGATGTTCTGTCCAAGATTGTGTGAGCTGACAAAATGTCGACCTATCTCAGCAGCCTTCTCAGCGGGAGTAATCAAACGATCCTTAGAGTCATTGTTGTCTAGTGGGATCAACGGTGGAATGGGCCTAGGCTTGGTTTTTAAATTTTTTGTTAATTTCCAGAACGGCTTTGCACAATCTGGGAGGGCGCGGATTTTGTTGGCAAAATTATTGTTTCTGAGATCCACCATTCTGGCCTTAATGATCTTGTTCAAACGATTGCACTCTGATTTTAAGGCAGGCAGACCAGTACGTTGATACTGTCTGCGAGTGGTGTTTCGAAGACGGATCAAGTTTTTAGTGAGACTATCAATGGGTAAAGAGTTGCTCACCTGTGTTACTTCTGGAATGTGGTGCTCCCGGGCCTGGGAGATCGCCTGCTCGATCGACTGCAGTTGCCGATCGATGTCGTCGGTTGATTCGGGGCGTCTATCGTAATCGACCGTGTTGTCGACCTGATGACGGAACTGGACCCAGTTGGCGCGATGGTAGTTTCGCCTGGTTACCGAATGCCGGTTGACGCAGGACCCAACTTCAGCCACCACCGGATAGTGGTCTGAGCTGAGCTCCTGGTGTGCGATCGGCTGACCGATGTTGTTCCCCATGTTGGTGAGGAAGATGTCTATCGTAGCGTGGAACCCGGATCTGCTCAACCGGGTGGGAGTATCCGGGCCCAGGATGGTGTAGTGGCCCTCTTCCAGGTCATCGTGTAGGATGGAGCCGTTCTTGTTCCGTCGTGCGTTTCCCCAGGTTTCATGTTTTGCGTTCAGGTCACCGGCGATAATAAACTGCCCATGCCTCCGAGTGAGCTTGATGATGTCGTTTCGCAAGATCCTATCTGTCCCGTTGTTTGTGCTTGCTTGTTTGGGACAATAGGCCGCGATGATGGTGATAGGCCGACGGTGGATTCGACCTTGATTCCGATGGCTTCGACGAATTGGAGCTGCAGACTCGGAAGCATCTGGCAGTTGATGTTGGTACGCAGGGCGATGGCGACACCCCCTCCGGCGGAACTGGTTCGATCGAGTCTGATCAGACGGAAATCTGGGAGGAACACGTTGATCTCAGGCTTGAGATGCGTCTCGGTGATGATTGCGATGTCAATGGACCGCTCGTTGAGGAAGTTGATTAACTCGATGTTCTTGCTCTTCAGCGAGCAAGCGTTCCAATTTGCGATATTAACGATTTCACGGTCCATTGAGGAACGCAATCATCGCCTGAATTTGTTCTCCACGTGTTCTGCAGGATCGCTTGATGATGATGGCCTGGGTCAGGATTGCAACGACTTCCTCCGTTGATAGCATCGAATCATCGATCGCGCCAGATGTTGCACCAGAGTACGACGGTCCTGGAAGATCGCTTTGGGATGGTTGGGTTGCTGCAGCTGCGAACCGATGTTGAACCGATGGCCGACTGGGAACCGGACGGTTTGGTGGCACTTGTCGTGTTGGGAGAGCGGGAAAGTTCTCGGTCGTGAGGGCCGGAGGCGGACCAGATCGTCGTCGATGGCCGGGTTGGTTGTTGGCTGACGATTTTCTTCGAATTTCAATAAATTCGGCCCGCTTCGGGCATTCCCTGCTTGTCGCTTTGTGCGCCGCACCGCAGTTGGCACACACTGGCTCAGCATCCTCCATCCGCTCACAAGCATCGGCTTCATGGTGTTTGCCGCAATCGACGCAGCGCTTCGCCATGTGGCAATTTTTGGTGCCATGCCCAAACATCAGGCAGTTCTTGCACTGAGTGACGTCGCGGTGAATCGGTTGGTACCGGTCCCACTTCACGACGATGTGGAACAACGCTCGGATGTTCTGGAGGTCCTTCATGCACGTCGAGTTCTTCTCGAAGTGCACCTGGTACAACTGATCCCGATAGCTTTTCGAGATGTCATGCCGACGCATCTTATTAATTTGTACCGGTTTGAGCCCATTGGCCTTTAGTTCGTCGACCAGTTCCTCCGTCTTCTTGTCCGGAAGGCCACGCAGAACCACCTTGAAGGGTTTGTTGGCTTCGATGTCGTGCGTGTAGTACTGCACGTTCATCTGCTTCAAGATTTCCTTGACAGCGTTGTAATGGGGAAGCGCCGAAACCATCAGCTTGTAGCCCTGCGAGCAGAGCTGGATTGTGCACCGTAGGCCTTTGTTGATGTAGTGGTGCACCCTATCCAGTAAGCCTTCTGGGAATCCCTTTACAAACAGCGACGGCAATTTATCCTTCTTCTCTATTTTCGGTGTATCGCCGTTCTCCAGAAAGGCGTACCGATTGTTGGCTAGCAGCTTTTGGATGACATCACATCAGCGCGTGAATTCAAGTGGGAACGTTTCCCAGTCGAACTTGTGCCGACGTCAACACGCGGCGGTTTCCCCATACTGGGGTCGGACTGTGTATCACACAACGCGACAGCAGACAGTGCACCACGCACCAAACGAAAGAGCGAACGAAATAGAACCGAAAAAACTTTTCAGCGTGCGAGCGAAAAACACGACCGAACGTGTCGCTTGTTCAAACTGGAATGATGGTGGTTGGTCGGACGTCCGCATATGTTTTATAATCGCTGGCACGGTTACTGTGGCAGTATGAACCAATCGTGGCGCAAATATGATGTCATTTTCGACCAATAGCTCTGTGCGTTCAGAAATTTTTCTTTCAAGTAATTTTTATTTAGTTTAAACACTTATAATGAATTAAGTTAGCAACATGATTTCAGTTTTGATGATCCGCCTTTCGAATGAAATACTTATCGTAAATTTATGTGGGCCAGACAGGAGATATTATCCTTTAAAATATCCAAACCTGCGTAACGCTTTCAATTTTAGCAATTTAAGAACGGCGCCCCTATACAGGAATAGAAACATATGACATGAAAACCTTTTGATCGAAAAACGATACGCAAGCAATTTCACCTCGTGAGTTATTAAAATTCATATATTAGGTGCGCAACTAAGTTCTCGCTATTTTTTGGCGAAAAAGGAACTTTATTTTGAAAACAAAAGTTACAAACGAATTATTCAAAGTATTGCCCATCACTAGCTACGACTTTTTCCCATCTTTCTGGTAGAACGTGAATACCATTTTGATAGAACTGTTCGTCTGTTGATGCTATCCAAGAATCAAGCCATTTTGAGATGTAATGAATGTAATGAATCCATTTTTCGTCACCCGTCTCAATGCGATGTAGAAAACTCTTCCTTTTTTGTCGCTGGAGCAGTTGTTCACAGACGAAAAAACGACGCTCAACATCTCTTGGCTTCAAATCGTAAGAAACCCAAGTTCCTTGCTTTTGAATCATTCCCAACGCATGCAATCGCTTAGAAACGGCTTGGCGGGAACCTCCTAATCCTGAACCAAGCTCTTCTTGCGTTTGACGCGGATCCTCATCGAGTAATGCCTCCAATTCAGAGTCTTCGAAGTTTTTTGGCCTTTCTTTTAAGCGGACGATCATCAACACTGAAATCGCCGTTTTTGAAGCGACGGAACCAATCACGACACGTTGTTTCACTCAGAGCAGCATCACCGTAAACTTTTTGGAGCTCTCGATGTGCTTCAGCCGCCGTTTTCTTCGAACGAAACAAGAAAATCAACCCTTCCTGCAAATTACGATTATTTGGCACGCAACCAGACATCTTCAAACAACCAAAATATATAACAATAAACCAAAATCAATGATTTGGCAAAGCGGTTTATTTACCATATGTTTGAGCTAGGTTTATGACGCTTGAGATGTACAACATTCGACCAGCACTTACTACTGGCGCCATCTATTGCTAAACCGCGGGAACTTAGTTACGCACCTAATATATTGCAGGAAATTCCAATACTTGCCACGAAAAACATGTCTCAAATACGGATACACGTGTAGTGGTAAGTTTAAGACTAAATTTTCATTTTCATTTTCTCACACATATGTTCAAACAGATTTATCAATACAAGGAAAATGCAATCATTGAATTCGGAAAATAATTACGAAGTCTTCAATGATTAAACATTTTCTTAGTATATTTATCACAGCTAAATGAAGCACACCGTCTGCAAACTGACAAGTTCATTGAAGTACATATGGAATATCGATAATTTTCTTCAAACAAACTCATGTGCTGTACTTTATCAAAGTCAACATGTAATCAATTTTCTAAAGGGTTTTGCTGTGTGTGTTCTTCCCAGTACTGTATCAAATACCTAAAAGAATCCATTGTATCTGTTGTATCTGTCAAGATAAGCAAAAAAGATACACAATGTTGTAGTAAAAACTATCATTTTACCCGACTACGCCTATCTTTAAAACTGCCATGAAATTTCAGTTAAATTTACTACGTTTATGGTAAAGTTTTCATCGTTTGTGGTATATTTGACAGACCTCATATTGATATCAACCGCACCATGGTAGATCTAATCGCAGGAATGGTAAAGTCAAACGCATTTATAGTCAGCTGAAAATTGTTGGTGATTGCGCTTAATTCATCCCTCGAAATGGTAGTTTCTAGTGCGACTTTTTTTTTGCGTGTAGTTCGAATTAAATGGAAATACTAATTTTTCTTCTCATTTCTAGTGACAGGTATTCCACCAAACAGCTCACACTTTCTAGGATTGAAAGAACCCGTTTTTTCTCATATTCATAATTATGTTTCATCTCACCGTGAACTTGCTTCATGGTACCTATGCAGATTCATGAATAATGTTCATGTTTTCATGATTTTTTCATAGTTCCAAATGAAATGCTTCATGATGACATGAATCAACCAGTCCGTTTTCGTCACTAAAATTGAAATCATAAATGACAGGTGCCAATAATCATGAATAATAGTGCATGTTTTCATTAACTTAATTTATGGCTACTAATCAGATGCTTCATGATTTCATGAATCAAGTTACCACTTTTCGTCATCAAAAATCAAAAACATAACGCCAAAGTGGCGTTACGTTGGATCATAACAAGCTGATTCATGATTTCATGACTTTTGTTAAGTATGACAAGTCGTTAGTATTTTGAGCATTACTCAGAAACAAAAAATACACCATTGTGAAAATTTCACCAAAAGCTTAGGGAACCCAAAACATAAAAATATTTAATTTTATTTTTTCAATGGTTTCCGTGTTAACCTAAGTTTTTTACGATGCTCCGCTCTTGAATTATGAGTTTTTAAAAAATGAGTCCGGGAGCACCGAAAAAAATCATTTGGGATTTTCCGGAAAACTTTCAACCCTTATTGTTTTATACTTTTTTTTCATTCGTTGATCCATCGACTCTATGTGTGGACAAAATTTCAAAAAATCCAATCTCAAAAAAACATCAGTAAAAAAAAGCAAATTTAGTGTATCCATAATTTATTCATTCCTTGTTCCAAATTGTGTACGGATGTTTCTCAATGAAATCAATTAAAAACAACACTTTTAAATATATATAATTACTTCTAAATTAATGTACTGACCCCCTTCACTTAAAACACAAATTCACAAGCTCATTTTCCTATTCACCACCTCCACAGAATCTCCGCCACATCCTGTTCCATTTGCTGTGCCTGATGTTGAGCATGCTGTTCATAGGCATCATTGTACCGTATGTAGCCCAGTTGGTTCCAATCGTTTGGCCACCAATTGTTTTGATACTGCTGCTGGGCTGGCGCTGGCTCATATACCGACCAACTTGGATACGGATCAAACCAGCTGCTGTAGTCCGTCTGCACCGGATCAGCTTGTGTTCCATAACGAAACCGCCGCGGATACACTCCGATCTTTTTCAAATAATCCTTATAGGTAAGATCCGGACCGTAGTTCCACGAATCTGTGATCACAAAAGTCAATTCAATTCACTTGCCTCAAGGATTCATTCGAAAGTCCAATCTCACCTTGCTGGTACCACGTGGGAGCCGCTTGCAGCAAATCGAAGCTGACCAGCATAATCACCAACCAAGAAAGTATTTTGAAAGCCATTTCTCCCTCAGGAACCGAACTGATTGAAAGTTATTGAGTAACTGAACCACTCAACTCTTTCAAGGCAAATTTTGGAACGATAACATTTACAGAGCAGGTAAGACCAGCATTACCACTGTGGGGGTGTAATTACGTCAACGAAGGCACAAGAAAAGAAAGGCTGCGCAAAATTGCGGTCCGACTGTAAAACTTTGTCTATTTCGGAAAAAAAAATCATTTTCACCAACACATTAACGGCCCCCTGGAGTGAGAGATAATCTAAATGTTCTCAAATTCCTTCCACTTTACGGAATTTGTGCTGTCTTACTTCTGTTGCTGCTGGGCCGGAAGGCTTCCTCTACAATCAGAGGCCACCGATCTTCGAAGATTGCCGCCATGGTTAACTGTTCCTCTTCGGAAACGTTCCCCAGTCGAAGCTGGCGGACAATGTGCGGCACAAGGTGGGACATCTCCGGATGACGAATATCCACGGTCTGGAACTGCTGCACAAAGTCAGCTTCGGATGGATCTGAAATAGTTGGTTACAAAAAATCCTGTTAAAACCTAGCCGGAGTCGTCTGTCTTTATTTACAAATTGGTTATTTTCTGTACAAGGATATTATTGTTGTAGGCTGCGAGGGTGAGGTTATGTTTGCTGAACGGTTCCACGCCCGTCAGCGTTCGCTCAAGTGCTAGTTCGAACCAGCGCCAAAAGTTACGTTTCATTGGTTGGAAATGACTGGGGTGTTGTCACTTCCAGCTTGTCGGTAACCTCTTCCTCCGTTTGCAAAACTGATGTATCGTCAGTCACTGGGAGAACTGGAGGTGATTGGTCGAGATCATTCTGGTTTAAGTCGGCGTTGAAAAATCGAGCATTTCTGTTTTCGTCAGTTGAGATTGGGGTCTCATTCTGATTTTCTGAAGCATTCAAGGGTGTAGATTGATTGACGGTTTTGTTGCTCAGATCGTATGCACCATCGAAATAATTATCCTCATTGTCGGCGAACAGAACTCGCTTGGTTATCACTTCGGAGTGGTCACCTTCATCCAGATTTCTGGATTCCAAAATAGCTGCCTGCAACTGAGCCAACTCCATCTGCTCCATGTCGGTTTCGTTAATCTGACGATTCTCCATCTGCTCTTCGCTTCCATAAGTCCTGTCGAAGTAACCATCGTCCAAGTGTACCTCTTCGCCTTCCTTCCAATGTTCCAGGGCCTCTACTATCCGGTCACTATTGGCCATCTTTTTGCTCACGATCAACTTCTGTAGGGCACTGATCATCTCAGTCCACCTTACTCCCACTTGCACGAGGCTCAACTCATCAACAAGCTCATTCAAATCATGCTCGGTAATTTCCTCCTTCAGCTCAAGGAATCCATTGGATTCTTCAAGTAGATTCAGCACCTTCAAAAGCTCTTCTCGGACATAACTCCGAGCATCAGGTTCTGACGTAGCTAAACGCACGGGTGGGAATCGCAAATTGTAGAGAAAACGACCATTTTAGACGTTTGGTTGAAGTGACTTACCTGTCGGAGTTAAAGTCGATGACTCTTCTCTGGCTTCGACTCGAGTTCCTTCCGTGTGAACTTCGTAAACATTACCGATTGAGAGCTGTCCAAATGACGGTACTTCAGTAGACGAAGCTTCCGTGGTCAAATCTTGTGGTTCTTCATTATTGTCGATCAAATCCGATTCTGGTATGGAGTTTGGCTGCTGGTGTTCCAATAAGTCCACCGGAAAGTCGAACCGGGCGGGTCCTAAAACGGTAGTTAGTTAGTAAATTTATACTGAATTAACTCGGACGAATTCCTACCATCGTCTTTGAGTTCTTCCTTGTCAGACGGAATTTCTCGAGCCTTTTCTCCGGCTCCGGCCTCCTCTGGGATTTTCTCGGTTTCAGCTTCTTTAAAAAATAACTTTAAGCAATCATCACTTTTATGAACATTCGAATACCTCACCTTTGTTTTCAGGAAGATCTAGAATGATCCCATCGTCTCCCTCAGTACGGCTCTCCATAATATCCTCGAACTCAATCTCTGCGAATGGAACATCAATCACTAAACCATTTCCCCCTCAAAATGTGAACACCTTACCCCTATTGTCGATCTCCAGCTCATCCTCATCATCGGGGAGCTGCCGAAGTAATTCATCTTCATCTTCAGTTTGATCCTCAATCAGGTCCTCCAGTTCAATCTCTGTGAAATTAGAAACATTTCAAATTAATAACCAGCTTCAGTCAAACATCACGCACCAAAATCGCATTACGTTTGCTTTCAGCTTCCTGTTTCTTAGAGTTCTCGATCAACCAAAGAGGCACGGAGTGAGTAACTGTATTCGTCTTTTCGGTGCTTGCTACACTCGGAGTTTGGAAGCGCTGATCAATATCAAAGTCCAGGGCATTCGTATCCTCCTTGGTTTCATGAACCCAGGCGTTTTGGTTGTCCAACTTGTTGGTTTCCATCTCGTCCAGCTCAACCAGGACAGCTGGTTGACTCACATCGATAGGCTGCGGTAGCTTCTGAGATTCTGGAACTTCGTTGGCGCTTCCATAGTGACTTGGTAGGAGATGACCCTTGCCAAGAAGTGAACCCAACCAAGATCCCTTGGTTTCTTCAACTGGAGTTGGGTCAGCTGTAGTTGTGCTATCAACCGATTCTGGAACCTGCTCGTGTTCAATTATACTCTTTTCTTTGATTTGATTGGCTTCTACGAGTCTTTGCTCCTCCAAGTACAGTTCTAAAGCAGCCTCCAAATCATCAAGAGTTTCATAATCAATATTCTTTTGCTCTTGCTGTTCTTTCAGCTCGGGATTATCGACCAGGTACTTGTCCACTTCCTCCAAGTCCAATCCACCGACATCCTCACCTTCCCCTGTACACCATAGCTTTCATTGAAGTCTTCCAGATCTTTAGCCTTTACTTCATCCAGTAGATTTTCCAGAACATCCGAGACCACCACTTCCTCAGCCTGACCCTTCATACCATACGATAATTCCGCTTCGATCTGTTCCACCGTCAATGCATTTGCCTGATATCTTAGCGATCGCAATTTTTCGTAGAGATCGTGATCTAACTCGCTCGTCAAATCGACGCCATTCAAAGCCCGCTGGATGGCCAAAAGCAACCGTCGGTTGTTGTTTACAAACGGATTCATCACTTTCACCGCTGGGTCGTTTGTGAGTCCTGCCACTTCCGCGTATCCAGGGTCGTTGTAAATCAGCTCGACCAGCTTTTGCTGCAGGGTTTCATCCAACAGTTCATGGATTAGCCGATCTAGTGATGTTCGCGGTGGGTACGGCACTGGATGCCGGAACACAGCAACAACTCGGATGATTCGGTACACTTGCAGTAGCTGCTGGGCTGCGGCGTGAGATAGCTTTGGTCTCAAGTTGTATCCATAGGGCATGGAAAGATCATAGCGAGGGTAGTAGTAGTAACTAGAGTAACTGGGTTGATACTCATAGGGTTTATAGGCGTACGGTTGATAATCATACGGTTTATAGTAATAGGGCTGGTAATCATTTGGAAGATAGGTGTTCGGTTGATAGTTGTTGTATTGATAGTTATTGTATTGATAGTCATAGGGTTGCTGCTGGTAGTCTAACGGTTGCCATTGATATTCCGTGGGATCCCATTGATACTCCGAGGGTTGCAATTGGTAGTCCTGGTAGCTGTTCCAGTAGTTATAGTATTCTGCTGGAAATGAAATGAGGTATACAGTTAGTTAAAGGGTGTTACGATCAAAATTTGATCGAATTAAACTTGACGCAATACATTAAATCGTGTATTTAAAAAATTTGAACGCCCCTAATTTTTTGGGCAGGCATTTGATTTAAACATTTACATTCAGCAACAGTTGGCGTCCAAAGCAAAAAGAAGAAACGCATCAAAATTCGATTGTTAAAATTCGCCAAATCAACTGTCATCAATGCAAATGCAATCGGCATAGATGTTTGCATCCTGACATTTCCGGAAATTTACGTTTTAAGTCATTGTTTACGTTTTTAAGTCAGAACTACCCATGCAAGAGTTAAGCAATCTACCACCAGATGTAACCGTCCCAGCGATGAATGGACCGACATAGGGATGGAGAAATATGGACCATTTCGTGGACAATTGGAGGCACAAACGGCGGGTCAACGGCCATAGAAGACACAGTAATTAGCCTTGTGATCTTTAAACACTACGGTCGTATCTACGAATAGAGCTAAAGGTCGAAGCAAACGGTTCGGTAGTCTAGAGAAGTTTTAGTGGAAGACATTGTGTACCATTGGATATCCAGGTAATTGACTAGATCAACAAGAAAAACTTTGAACCAGACCCGACCTTTGCCTAGTAAATCTAACTGTCATCCTCAATTCTCTATCGCGCCCACAGGACCTCGCGGTTTTACCACAGATAAACAGACACAACTCTTACGGCTTCTTCATCGATCACGCGATCAATGTTCGATTCAAATGTATTTCTTAGTAGGAAGTATCGCCACAGGTAGCGCGTATAGTCGAATCCCATACGTTTGACGTTAGCACACTACTGCCATCTATTCATCTTTATCATCCATCACAGTGTACTCAACAGATGACGCTAGTGTTTTAGATGATAATGCTCAGTCATCGTTCGCCAACCCGTTATTCTGCGTGCGTCACCGATCCACGCAAACTGACCTACCCTTGTGGTTTGGCAAGGTTTCGAGTACGTCAACCCACTCGTATGGCGCACGGGACAGGTTGAGGATCCATCGAAGTTCAATCCAAACGAAACCGAGTGGAGTAACAGCCGGAACTGTTGACGGACAGGAGAAGAGGCTCCGCAGAAAAGTGAAAAAGCAAGAGCTGTGGTAGAAGTAGTAATTCAGAGAGTGGGAGTTCGTAGCCAGAGAAGGGAAGATAGAGACCGAATAAAAGTGTGCACAAACCAATAACCCACTTTGTGTGTGTGTTTTTTTAAGAAATTCGTTTATTTCTTAGGCTCAGGCGTATGTAACACTTTGCAAAGCCGATATTCAATATTATGGGGTGCCAATTACTCGTGGCTAGCTCGAGGTTAATGGGCCACACTATCGTTTGGAAGGGGCTTGGCAGGTAACTTATTTCAGGTATTAGTTGCTGCTCATGGTTGCGACATCTACCACATCCTCGGTCCCTGTAGTCTCTTTCAGGGTAACCACAGCTTGCTGGGCAGGTACAAGTAGCACGAAAACTAAAGGATAATATAACTGGGACACAATGGCAAGGAATTTACTAGAGTGGAAGGAAGGGAGCTGATGACGTTACACTCTTAGATCTGACAAACAAAGGAATTCGTAAATCGCCTGCACGTAGGGAAATTCTCGCATTCCCAAAACACCTCTTACTTCGCGGAAGAGTTGTCTACCACAGGTCATTAGGGTATCCAATAGTCGTGCTCTGCAGGCATCATTGTCCGGGCAGTGCCAAACTGCGTGAGCGATGTCATCGTAGCCGGTTCCGCAGCTACATGAACTGCGTCTAGCGACTAGTGGTTGGACATAAGTCTTAATATCACACGATTGAAACCGCGACATACATCGAGACCTTTGAAACAATCTCGGCGAAACATATGGAATGTAACCACTGCCCAAGAGAATTACTTGTCCAATCGTTTTGCCAACTGGAAGAAAACTCTGACGTACTATTGAAAATAATTCATCATGTGAAATTCTGCTTTCAAAAAGCTCGCCTTCTTTTACGCCCAGCTTTGCTAGAGAGTCCGCCTTCTCATTGCCTGGAAATGAGCAATATGAGGGGACCCATAAAGTAGAAGTTTTGTCTGAAGTGAACGTGAAGTGTTTCCTTGGTTCGCGGTTTGTCTCGAGCATGTGCCGGCCTGAGGCTTGAAGGCGGGGGTCTTATCAGTGCTGCGAGTAACACCGCATTGGCACGTTACAGCTATCACGACGATGCTTAGAATTATAGTGGTGCTGGACGAAGAAACCTACGTCAAAGTGGACTTGCAACAGCGTCCTGGGCAAGGTTTTTTTTACGGCAACCGGAATGAACATTGTGGCAGATATTTTCGAGCATATCAAGCCGTAAAAGTTCGCTAAAAATATTGTAAGCGCGACAATTTTATTGCAACCAGGATCGTTGTCTAGGAAATTTACGCTAGCGAGTGTCTGGAAAAAGGCCAGCTAACGGGTGTCCACTAAAAAATGAGAATGATTTCAATACTTTTCCATCAGAACAAAAACGGCCGCATAGAAATGTCACTTTAGATGAATGAATCGTTGCACTCTCCAGAAAATTTTCATACACTCTTATTTCACTCTAACATGTTCAGTCGTGTTCAGCATGCCGTCGAAACAGGAAGAACTGCGCGCGCGCGTTGTACAATTCTTTCAAGCGAACGAAGATCGTGGAAAAAAATACACGGTGGACCATTTTTGTCGTGAAAAAGTTCCGGTATCCACCGTATACCGTATCCTGGCATGCATGAGAGTAACCCGGAAGAAAGGTTGCGGCCGTCCAGCGAAAATAATGAATGAGAAAACGCTCCGCTCGCTGCGCAGCGTGTTCAACAACAAGGATTCGGTAAGTCAACGGGAAGCAGCCCGAAAGTTCCATTGTTCGAAGTCACTCATCTGCAAGACGCTAAAGAAAGAAGGAATAGTGTGTTAGAAAGAAAACCAGATCCCCAGAGTACACAGATGAGCAGATTCAAACCGTGAAATCCCAATGCCGCTGGATGACTCGGAATTACGGCGGAAAATCTTTCGTTCTGGACGACGAAAGCTACTTTCCTCTTTCGAAGTCTCAGATGCCGGGAAACGACCGATTCTACACTAAGGACAAATCTACTACTCCTCCAAAAGTAATGTATAAGTTCAAGCACAAATTTGAATCGAAGGTTATGTTATACATCGTAATATCCGATAAGGGTATTTCGAAGCCGTGGTTCAAACCAAGCGGTTTGGCCATCAACCAGGAGGTGTACCAAAGAGAGTGTTTGCAGAAAATACTCATCCCATTTCTTAAACAACATCACTCGGATGGCAAATACGTGTTTGGCCGGACAAGGCATCATCGCACTACGCAAAAAAAACGCTAACGTTTTTGGAGAGCCAAAATATACCATATGTCCCAAAAGACCGGAATCCGACAAATTTGCCACAGTGCCGTCCTATCGAGGATTTCTTCGGTCTTTTGAGCTCCATGGTATACAAGGATAATTGGAAGGCCAAGAACACCAAGCAACTTACCAACAGGATCAAAAGCTGCATCCGAAAAAATCGATGTGGCTGCCGTCCAACGGTCATGTTCCAGCATAACGACTAAGCTGCGCCGCACTGGCAGACCACGGACCATATGACAATATTCACTAAACTTAGTTTGAAGATTTAAGTTGACCCTTTTAATAAAATAAATCAGTTTGAACAAAACTTCACTGGTATTTTTTTCCTGACCCATTCTTTTCGTTCTCATTATTTAGTGGACACCCGTTACCTTTTCTGACGCAACCCGATTGTTCCGTGCTGTTTTTATTGAATTTGACATTATGATGATTATGATGATGACATTCGTCTACCACTCATTGTAGTACGGAAGCTAAATAAATCTGATGGCAGTGGACTCTCCTCCATATTAAATTTGATTAAGTTTAACAACCTCTGAGTGCCCTCAAATTTCGCTGCATGCAAGGGTCCAACGGGAACTGGAACGACAGGCGAAGTCACCTAAACATATCCACAAGGGTAGAATAGAAAATTCCTTACAATAACATGACTACACGATTGGTCAAAACGCTGAAGGCATCTAATAGGAAGCCCTAGTACTGGTCAGCGGTGAAGAAGAGCCCCTCTGATAGGGCAGGATCGTGATCTCCGACAGGGATTGAAGGGTCGCTACGCGGGCCATTCGGACGACACTAACGGGCCGATCACTATCGGCGGAAGCTAGCACCACAAAGTTCACCAACTAAACAGCCTTTTTGAACTTTGTTTAGACGTTTTAAGTTTAACGCTTTATTATTCGGTGTTTCGATTAGGATGAGATATGTTTCTCGTGATTCATCTACTTTTTGCACCTACGTTGTGTGGATTGTTTCAGTAGTTAACCTAGCACATAAACTTATGCTAACTAAAAACGAAATAACTCAACCGTCTGACAGCCTATTCGAGACTGCAAAAAAGAATGCCTGCTTTCTGGCAGCAATCTATATTGAGAACTGTCACTCTCTTTATCCACAAAATGTTAATAATAGGAGTTGGCATTCCACTCTTTCAATCCAAATCGTTTCAATCAGGTGCCCTGATGGTCACTCCTAAACCCCGGCATTTTTTTTATTATGAATGGAGTATGAATTAAAGCATATATAAAGCGTATAACAATAAAAAAAAAGATCATTGACATCTGTATCTAAACGTTAATGTAACAATGAACGAAAGTGGCACGGTAAGTAATCTAGAAACATGCACAGAAGATGACAGGATCGTGACCCCAACCCTTCAGGAAGTTGAAGAGGAAATTGGTCGGTTGAAAAACAACAAAGCTGCTAGTATTGACCAACTCCCAAACGAGCTATTGAAATACGGTGGTGGGTAATAATCAAGATTTGCGAGGTGGATGAATGCTTACTGGAGCATGGGATGGAAGGAACATAGTGTCCCATCAATTACAAAGGTGACTAGCTGGATTGCGGCAATTATCGTGCAATCACGCTACTGAGCTCCGCCTACGTTGCTCTCCCAAATTTTATGTCGCCGCCTGTCACTAATTTTAAAGGAGTACCAAGCGGGATTCAATGTGCTGCAGAAATGTCGCGAATATAACGTACCCACGCGTAATCTTTTCATCGATTTCAAAACAGCTTATCATACAATCAATCGAGACGAACTATGGCAGATTATGCATGAATATGCATTTCCGGGAAAAATGACGCGGTTGGTCAAAGCAACGATGGATCGAGTGATGCGTGTCGTCCGGGTATCAGGGACACCCTCGAGTCCCTTCGAATCTCGGAGAAGGTTACGGCAAGGTGATGGATTGTCGTAATTGTTGTTTAACATTGCATTGGAGGGTGTGATTCGAAAAGCTGGGATAGACACGAGTGGCATGATCTTTAGGAAGTCTGTCTTTTTGCACGTAAATTTAAAACGATGGCGGAAACGTACATCAGACTAAAGGCTGAAGCTAGTAGGATTGGGCTTATGATTAATGGTGGCACAAAAAACATCAAGGAAGAGGCTCACGAGAAGACAGTGTTAGCCTCCTTCCAAGAGTTCAGATCGACGGTGATAAAATCGAGGTAGTTGACGAATTCGTGTATCTGGGCTCATTGGTAACCGCAGATAACGACACCAGCAGAGAAATACAGAGTCGCATTATGGCTGGCAATCGTGTCTCCTTTGGAATCCGAAGGACGCTAAGACCGAACAAAGTTCACCAAACTACAAAGTTGATCATCTACAAGACATTAATTAGACCGGTAGATTTACGGCCACGATGGACATTGCTAAGTTGGAAGACCAACGTGCTCTTGGTGTTTAGAACGGAAGGTGCTGCGTGCACATCGCTAAGATCGGTCGACTATAATGGGCTGGGCATTGGTGTAAGAATGTGATTCTCCAAATCGAACCGACGGATAAAAGAAGAAAAAGACGTGCAACGTGGATCGATCAAGTAGAAGGCGACCTGCGGCCCCTCAACAAACAGCGAGGCTGGCGATGAACATCTATAGACCGAATACAATGGGGACAACTTCTGTGTACAGCAGAGGCTACTTTGGTTGGATTGGTGGGGTAAGGTTGACATCTGAATCTGGCTTCTTAACGTAA
>JASCZW010011974.1:0-30108 GCA_034211315.2 Aedes japonicus
CGCTTACGTAATACCACTTACCCCATAGTGACAACTATAACCAACAATCTCCACATAGTTTTAACAATATGTCAGATGGTAAAAGGCTAAATAACAATATGCTGAATAGGCGGTTAAGTTAGGTTACCATAACAGAATTACAATTTTCATGAACAAATTTTTTACTGTACTCTATGGGAACGTTCATTAATTACGTCACGCCAAAATTGACTTTTTATAACCCCCCTCCTTGTCACGTTTTTTGTATGGACCTTCAATTTTTTTGTATGGATCGTCACGTTTTCAAACCCCCTCCCTACCGTGTGACGTAATTAATGAACGTTCCTATGCCAAACAGTTGGTATATAATCCAGACCGAGTGCAAACAATGAAAAACATTTAAATGACAATATGGCAAACGTTAACAATATGTGTTAATGTAGAGGTTGTATGGTGAAAATGAGATTAAACTCTTCGATAACCATAACATAAAATGTGATAATATATCTTACATTCGAAATATAGTTTCGACTATACAGCAAATTGTTTTTCGTTATGCGGGTAGGCTTGTCAATGGCCTGCTCGAAATAGTCGTTTCTACTAGGACTTTTGTTTTTGCGTGTATCTTCATGAGCAGACAAGGGGTTTTCAATGAGTACTAGGCGGGATTTAAAAGCGAGCGGGATTAATCTGTACAAGCAATTGAAGCTGGCAACAGTTTTAAAGAAATGTCAAACGATAGCTGCGAGTCGGACATTGTTTACTAACATCTGTCGATTTTTGGAATAATTTGCTAAGTTTTGTGAAAATTTTCCTGTAATAGATAAAATTCAAGCTCGAAAATGACACGGCATGCAAGAAACTGCACTGCGGGAGCAGTGTACACGTACCACGAGAAGAAGAAAGACGCCGCCTCGTCCGGGTTTGGTTCATCATCGAGACGGATCGGGAAGGACTCGGTTAAAGATTTCGATTGCTGCTCGCTGACGCTACAGCCTTGTCGAAATCCAGTTATAACGTGAGATACTCTTTATATTCTTATCCTATTTCTTATGCATTGGTTGATGGTTTACTGTTGTTGAATTGAGTAGGGAATATGTTCTTGTATTAATCTCATCGCTTTGCAATCATCCTACATTCAATTAAAGAATTGACGCGCCAAAGGAATGGCGTGTACTATGTTTGAATTTGTTATTCATCGTAAGCAAACGTTGTAATTAGAAATCAATCTCTACTCACAAACTCTTGATTCTGCGTAGATGAATATAGAACGATGAGATTTATCTGATAGAATAATCTTACCTTATAGAAAAGATGGGTATCTGTTTGACAAAGAAGCTTATATTGACTTACATCATTACCAAGAAAAGGAATTCTCCCGAAAAATGAAGGAATACGAGAAGGAGCTAAAGCAAGATCGAGGATGACCCAACGGAAAAAGCAAACGCAGAAACCGTAGGCAGGTTGACAGGTTTATTTCTACCGGAGAAAAATATTGGTTTCGTCAGTACCAAGACTGCAAACCCTGCTGGTAGGTGCCGGTGCAGTTAAACCATCCTTAAATCTGCTTCGCATACCTACATCAATGCAACTCAGAGAGTTTCCAGGAACTCGTTTTCGAATTTGATTAGAACCATTCTATTATTTTAGATGAAATTCCCAGCACCAGTGGAGCCATTTCGAATGTTTCTTGCAGGCAAATCGTGTGGAACTGCCCAGCTTTTTAAGGCCTCCATCACAAACTCCAGCAGCTAAGATTGCCAGAATTGATAAGCTGACAGGGCAAGGTGTATTGCCCTCATTTCGGGCAAGCCTCTGAAGTGCCAAGGATTTGATTGACGTAAAGTTTACCTTTGGTAAAAAGATCCCTTCGGATAAGAAATCTTTTGATCGCAAAGGAAAATCGGTGCATGCGTGCGGTTACGCATGACATTCTTAGTACTTCGATCCCGTGCGCCGCTGAAGGACAACGTAAGAGTTGATTACGTAACAACCCGCCTGCTAATCTCAACGTTAACGTTCGAAAACTCATTTAGAGGCGATGTCGTTACAATGGAATGCATTGACAAAAATAATCAAAAAGGACATGATTCACTCCGCTGACAAACGAAAAGCTCAAGCCGAGCGACTGACATTATATCCGCTACAAGGGTACGTATAACTTGCTGTTCATTTTTTTCTGCTAAGTGGTAGAAAAAGATGATTTTTTTATGTAGGCTTCTGCAATGTACATAATATTTTTTTATGCATTCTTCCAGGGAGGAACAGGATTCGCCACTACCAATGGTAACTTGCAGGCGAAAGAAGAAAGACCTGCACTGCAATGTTGAATATCATTATTATTATTACTCGCGCGGTAAAATAAAAAATACAACTCTGTCAGTAATTATATGTTGGCGGAAGTTATTTTGGTGACCCGAGAAAATATGTATCAACTCCGTGGTAAATTCAGTGCCTGCAACAATAAGGATAATGTTCCAGGTTTCGTGTTGATATGACATCCAGATTATTATGTTACAAACTGATGGTTGCCTGGAGGTAAATAGGGGTCCGAACAGCGCCTATAAAAAATCTAATTAGCTAGATGAATTATTCCTCTGTTATATAGTGTTATTTATTAGAGACTTTCAGATTATTTTCTCTCAAGGTCGTCCGTTCAATTTTAGATAGAGCAGGAATAAAGGTGAATCAAACTTAGTCGATTTTTCTACATCGACTTTCCCCTTTCATCACTTTCAATAAAAGTGATTGTAAATGCGTGTTTAAAATAATTAGATATCAGAAGAAAAATTAGTATTTTCCATTTTATTGTGCAGACTTCTTTAGTGTCTTGTACTAATAACTCTCTAGGATTCAGTTTACACTATTAAAAAAATTGAACAGACCTCACTCGAATTCAGTCTATCGTTTAACAGTTTAACAGCATTTAAATAAAAACGAGCCCTGCTGCCAACTCAAATCCTTTATCCAACATTTCATTGATTCCTCGTTGAAGTGAAAAGCGTTTCCCGGCTCCCATAAAGCCCGATTCAAAATAAATTTGGACGATCAAAACGTCAAACAACAGGGTATTCTATTGTTGTGCATCGGTCATTCTTTACCGCATCCTCAAAGTTTTCGCTTGACAATTGCCCAATATTTTTCGATCGGTCTGAACTCAGGGCAATTCGGAGGATTAATCTTTTTGGCGACGAAATTAACATTGTTTGCAGCATACCATTCTAGTACCTCCTTAGAGTAGTGGCAGCTGGCTGGATCCGGCCAAAACATAACGTTGGTCTTGTGTTGCCGAATGAAGGGTAAAATCCGCTTTTTCAGACACTCTTTAATGTAAACCTTCGACGTCATTGTGTGAGATGTGATGAAAACCTTGGTTTTAAGGCCACAACTGCAGATTCCTTGCCAAATCATTAGTTTCCGAGCAAACTTATCAGCAAAAACAAATTTATACCTGGAAGGGACATCCCCACGACCAGTTGCCAGGTAAAATTTTTGTCCGGGGATTTGTTTATAATCCATTTTGACATATGTTTCGTCATCCATTAAAATACAGCCATCAAATTTCGTCAAAACTCGTTCGTATAGTAATCGTGCTCGCTTTTTGGCCACTAAATTTTGTTTCATGGAGCGATTCGAATGTTTACTGGCACAAAAAGACTTATATCCTTCTCATGAAAAGATGTTACGCTCGGTGGAAAAGTTGGAATCGTATTTCTTTGCAAAATCACGTATGGAGACACCTGGGTTGCCTTTCGAGGTACGTGAACAACTTTCTTCTAAGCTTTTTGTCCTTAGTGCCACTTTTATGATAGATGCCACGCACAGGACTTCGATTAGATTGCTATGTTGCACAATTACATTTTCATTTTTACTCAATGTTCCAATGATCCGTTATTCGTCAGAGATGCGTCGATCAATCGTGGAAAACTTTTCACCAATTTCTTCGTCAATAAAACATCAACAAATGTCTGTCAAACGTTTCTTGTTCCAACCACCAGGGACGCGGTGGTGTATTAAACCGTGCGTCCAGATTTTCTTTGAATAGAGCTTTAAAAAAAGCGAGTATCATGTCAACATAGTCCAATCTTATTCCTTATTCCTAAATAATGCCTGTAGGAAAGCGGCGAAGGCCAGAATCATGCCGAATAGCTACAGACGTAGCAGTAGTACACACTAGGATTTTGATATTCAGTAAAAAAAAATACGGGTTCGATCAGTAAAATAGAATTTCTACTGAATGATCTGTCAAATTTCTTAAATTTATAGAAATCCGTCAAAGAACTACAAGTTTTCAGCCATTTTTATGAGCATATTCCGATATTACTGAAAATTTGTATTTATTTTACAGATGTACTTTGTAAACTAATGAACTTTCATTGAAAATCCGCTGTTCAGTAAATGTTTTACCGATTTTCAGTAAATATATAACAAATACTAACGCATAATGAAAAATCACTGGAATTTAGTAATCTTTACTGAACGCGAGAGTGTTAATCACACCTGTCAAACCTCTGTCATTTTCAAGAGGTGGCAGCTGATCAAAACAATATTTTCTTCTATTCTTTCCATCGATTTCTGAACGAGTTAAAGGCACCAAACTTATTTGTAAGTGTTAAAACGTAGGCAACAACAAATGTTTCTAAAATCTCTAGCTGTGAATGTTCCTCAGCCAACTCCTAAATGCATCCTAAATGCAAGCCATATGATGTCGTTCGCTGTATTGATGGTGTCACAAAACTGTACGCGTCGATGAGCCATCCTTGTCCACAAAGGTTTTTTTTTTGCACGGGGGATACGGTCCACTTTTAGTATGGAACCGTGTAAAAAAAGACTAAATAGAGTTGATAAATTCACGTGCTTAAACATTATATATTGCTTCGATTTTTTTTGTATGCGTTAGCTTTCCACGCTATGGTCAAGATACAGTTTTTGAAATTTTGAGAATTTACACCATTTTTTTTGAAAAACTGCCATATGATTACTTTTAGCCCAAAACGTAAAATGTGATTTGAATAAGGTCGATAATTTGTTCCGTTCTGGAGTTATCGCCGAAAACAACCCGTGTAAAAAAAAACCGTGCAAAAAAAACCTTAGTGTATATCCCCATAATCCAAACCTAGCAGCTGTTATTTCGGAACCCTGTGGCCAGATCTCTTCAGGTGCTTGAGAATACAGCTCATCTTTTACAGGATTATTTTATGAGAACAAAAAACCATCCGCTCCATGCGTTTACCTTAAGAGCAGGAAAAAGCAAAATTTTAAACTGATGCTTCTGGAAAATTTTAACGAAATTCAGTATTGATTGATGATTTATTTAGTTATTTATTTTATTGAATCAACCAACAGGCTTCAATCAGCCCCAAAGATGTTATACTAATATAAAATCTAAAATACAAGTCAATAATTATAACTTAAAAACATAAAACTGTTATTCACGATTAACTGTGCCGGAGTAAATCTGACTAAATCTGCGCCGAAGTGTCTGACGTGGTGCATTGAAATCGAATGCTGAGGCTACCCGGTTGAAGACTCTTTGAAGTCCGTTGATTGCTCCATTCATTCCGTGATTTGTACGACGAAAAGGTAGACTCAGCATCGAATTATTCCTTAATGCACGCGGTCGTACATTTAGGTTGATTTGCTCGAGTATGGTTGGGCAATCCACTCTTCCTTGCAAGGTATCGACAATAAATAAAGCTCTGGCAGTGTCTCTTCGTGTCGAAAGTGGCTCCAGATGAATCAGTTGGCATCGATCCTCGTAGCTAGGCAAATGGAAAGGATCTCTCCAAGGTAATAACCGAAGCGCAAAACGCAGGAATCGGCGTTGGACAGATTTGACTCTTTCAGCCCCATTGTTGTAGCTTGGATTCCAAACTGCAGAGCAATATTCAAGAACTGATCGGACCAACGAGGAGTATAATGACTTCAGGCAATAAACATCGGTAAAATTTTTGGTGATTCTAAAGATAAAACCTAACGTTTTAGATGCTTTATCGACCACATATGAAATATGCTGCTTGTAAGTGAGTCGCGAGTCCAAAATTACGCCTAAATCCTTCACGTGGCTTACCCGTTCAATGTTTATCCCTGACAGATTATAATTGAAGACGATCGGGTCCTTTTTTCGAGAAAAGCAAATAACTGAGCATTTAGTAGGATTCACTTCCATTCGATTAACGATGCACCAGTCTGCGAAGGCATGTAGCTGACGCTGAAGAGTGTGACAATCGGCAATGGAACAGATACGGAGGTAGAGTTTGAGATCATCAGCATATGATAGTCGAGGTCCCACAATGACAAGGTTAACATCGTTGAAGTAGAGCAAGAAGATCAGCGGTCCAAGATGGCTACCCTGAGGTATTCCCGATGTCGCTGGATAAGTATCGGAACGGCAGTCACCTATAGCAACCATGAGTTGGCGACCAGTAAGATATGATTGAAACCATTGTAATAGAATGCCATTGATCCCGAGTCGGCTTAGCTTAGCAATAGCAATAGCATGGTTCAGTTTGTCGAAGGCAGCTGACAAATCAGTATAAATGACATCTGTTTGAGCTCGGTCATTCATGCTATCAGTTACATACGACGTGAGACAGAGCAGATACTTGTTGACGTCTCGCTTGCTACCTTTTTTTTGAACCGGAAACATGTGAGCAGATTTCCAGCATGAAGGAAAAGTACTACTGCGTACTGACAATTGGAAAACATGGCCGAGCGGTGTCAATAAGGAGTCAATATTCTTCTTGAGAAAGATTGACGGAATTCCATCGGGCCCAGGACGACAGGAAGATTTCAGTTTGGATGCGGCTTTTGAAATAGTTGTATCGTTGAAGTCTTTTATTTTTTTTATTTTTTTGACGGGATGGAAAATCTGCAAACAGACTCCTGAAGAACTCAGGTTGTGGGGATGAGGGTGCCAACTCCTCGACCCACTAAAAACCCACCCGTGCCTTGAGCCCCGGCCCTCCCCGGAACCACCTTTCGGTTTTACATCAGGAGGGGCCAGTGTGCTTTACGCACCCACCATGTTCAACTACAGGTCTTTAGTAGTTAGCTTCGCCGACCTGACGCTGATTCGATCGAGATGCTCCTGGATCCAAGCAGGGTTCGGGACGTCTGGTGTTTTGTCCAGATCGTCCGCGATCTCCCTACCCGACCGCTTACCGTACCTACCGAACCTCGCGTCGTATGGTCCCTCCTCCGATCAAGAAAGCCAGGGCCGGGACCGGGGTTGGAACGTCTGGGAGTGCAGCCCAGGATCGTCCCTGTTCCCCATGTCACGACCGCTTACGACCTCCTGCCGGCTCCTGCGCCGTATGGCGCTTCCTCCGTTGTAGTTCGTTTAGCCGTTAAGGGGAGCTTATCGTTTCCAGGGTGCACCGCGGGGAGGCGAACCACACCCCCATCGTTGAAGTCTATATCGCCTAAAGTGTCACCGTGCATAGGGACGTTGCTTGCTGCGAGGTTAACGTGTTCTTCGGTTAGGCTCTCATAGGTGAAAACTTTGAAGAATTTTTGAGAGAAGAGTCGGCAGATCTCCTGAGTCGATGAAGCAACTTCACCATCAAACACCATGGACGATGGAAGACCGAACTCCATTCGCTGGTCGTTTACATAGTTCCAAAACAATTTAGGGTTCGACTTCATTCTGTGCTCAATCCCATGTTGATATCGCGAATAACTTTGCCGACTGATCCGCTTATATTGGTGGTTAAGTCGAACGTAATGGCATTTTAGTTGAACTGTTCGGTACTTCGTGAATTTTCTTAGTGTTGCTCTTTTGATAGACTTCAATCTACGGAGTTCCATAGTCTGCCATGGATGTTGCGTTTCTTTCTGGTGGATGATTTTCGGTACGTGTCGGTCGATGGTGTACGCCAAAACATGTGACAAAGTACTTGCCGCAACTTCGACATTATAAGTATCAAGGATGGTTCCCCAGTCGATACTGGAAAGCAGGTCAGAAATGGCACGGTAATCTGCTTTCCGAAAGTCGTAGTAAACCACGTCCGGTTTAATGACAAAGTCATGAAGCAACTTTCTCTCCATAGCCAGCCATAGCAGGTGCACAGGGCTGCAAAATGGTGAGTCGACAACTGTGATGGAGCGTGCGTCCCCGCAACATAGCTCTGGTCCTCACAAGTTCCTACCTCATGCTTCCACGGGTCAGCAGATGACAAAGACCGCCAGCTAAGGGTTGCGTACTTAGCTGGTAGTGCAGCCTGGGCACTGTTGTCCTTCTGACTTCAGCTAGATTGAGGAGGTGCGTGCCGAGCGTCTGTACGCCAAGGAGGTCTGTTCACCAGCGGCTGAGTAAAAAACGCTGTATCTCTTCAGATATACCTTAGGAGGCAGTCCAACCAACGCAATGTAGGCAGCGCGGTAAGATAGCATGCTGAAGTTTTACCTACCACGAAAAATGCAAGTATTCTTATTTCTTTATACGGTATATAATTTTGGATCATCCATGGAATCAGAAGACATGCATATAGTACACACATGTTATTCTCATTTTATATTATAACATCCCTTCACAATATTTTTATGCTATTTTCAGCTTCGCATTTATCCATCATCGTAAGTTTTAGTCCACTTACTTCCCATGAAGCGAGATAAGGCGCTATAACCTTGGCAATTACTGCCACGCTTTTGGTTCAAATGCCAAAAGCTCACCCACAGGCAAAAGGAGCATAAACTAATCTTTCTAGCATCTATGCTCCCAACGATAAGGTACAAATTATCACACTGTATAACTCAACATGGAAGCGTTTGGTACGGGAGGTCCACGCTTTCTTCCTTCCCTTGATTCAGAGTAGCAGAGCGATTTTAGATCTTTCTGAAATCGCTCTATTTCTTGGAATCCTCTCTGCGGCACATACTACGCAGTTGGCCTGGCCGATGACAAGAAAAATGATGTATTCAAGAAAACATCATTTTCCAGGATGCTTTCAAGAATTGGCTGCGTTAGTATGAGATTAGATTAGATAGCCAGCCATAGCAGGTGCACAGAAAATTGACGGGGCAAAGTCCTGAGTACTAACGAAGCAACCCAACTAACATTTTTAGTTGCCTAAGCCGAAGTTAAGAACATATAAGCTGTTTTATATTTGTATAAAAGCAAGTGAAGCTGAATAAGCTATAAGCAGAATTAAAAAATCGATGCAGTACTTATGCTTAATGTAACACAGCTTTAACACAACATTTAGCTTTAGGTTGCATACTTTGAAAAGAAAGCTCTTATACGAACAATGTTTGTCTGTATTTACACAGCTTGTTTATGTAGCTAAGAAATTAGTCGGTTAAGCTTTTGAATTATCATTCTGTGTTCTCTTACACAGTTTCATTTGTTGACTTTATAATAACTTTTCAAAAGCCTTTATATTGGAAATACCTTAGCCGCTATACAGCTTAGTGATTATAGCTGTATAAAATGTTGTATAAGTACATTGAGCGAACATATCGAAAAGATTTCATTCGAATATAGTATGGAAATTCACCAGAAGACATTATTGCAAATTTTATACGATTCCCTTATGGAAAGAAATCATATGACGATCGTTTGAATATTTTCCTCACATGAAAAAAAAAGTTGCAATCGGGATGCGAACCATGAACCTCGGCATCCAGAGCCGAGCCACAATCCCACGAGATTATACACGCTTGATAAGTGATGTCAATTGAAAGCGTAGAAGAGGCATGCTTTTATCGACCAATGCAACAATAATCTTTTAATATGGTATCTTATCCCGAATAGAAATGGTGATGTAAAAAATATTAGCAGACCTCTTCCAAACATTAAATTTGAATGTGGGTTGTCGTATTCTAAATGTATTCAGAGTTCAAAGTAACGCCCTAGTACATATAAATACAACATATTTAAACTTCACATTAAAAACAAACGTATTGATGATGTTAAATTTAACATCAGAACACGTCTTATAAAACTAGAATCTAAAATTACATGACAATCAAACGTTATGTATGTGTGAAATGTTGTGTACCTAAGACATCTAAACACATCTGATGACATTATAATTGGCTGTTACCTTAGAAATAAACTTCATTCTACTGTAAAAGACTGCAAGTCTACAGCATTAGAAAACTTCTTACAACATAAGAATGAAACGTTACAATAGAATCAAAGGTCTTTGTGAAGTAAAATGTTGTATTCATAATAAGCCAGAATACATCTTGTGTCATAACAATCACACGTTGCGTTGAAATCCATGTTCTTATAGATGTAAAATTTTGTACTCATAAAATATCGGTAAATATCCGATGCGATTAGAATTAATGTGAATTCGTATATGTTTTGGCGATATTGGTGCATATTTACTTTATGTACTTTACTCAACACCCGAATAACAATTTACCTTAGCCTAATATGTGATTTTGATGCTTTCAGATTATTTGGTTTTAATGTTATTATCTACAACTGAAAACATCCGGAAACGATACACCGTTTTTCTACATCTGAATGCATCATACATCATCTCTTTTATTGGATAAAATCGACACTTGAAAACATATGTAAGATGTTTATTCATAACCTTTAATACATCTGAAAATATCAAAATCCTTTGACTGTGCTGTTTTATTCAAATACATTTGAAAACATCAATATGCTTTGATATCTTAAAACATCAGAAAAACATTTTATTTGAATGTCAAAATCATGACGTTAAAGGGACATTGGATTAGGAAAAAATTGTTTGAAAATGTCTGATGTTAACATCATGTTACCTTGCCTAAATACAGCGAAAACGATCTGATCTCTAATGTTCAACGTAAGATGTACATTTGAATTTCATGTTGATGTAGACATTGAAATCAGACATCAGCCTGATGTAAATTTTTATTCGGGATGGCTTTGTGGTTAATAGTTCTGATCGTAGGGATAATTTCCTGAGTGTAGTTGCGGTACAGAGTATTGAGCATATATGCAGTTATTTATATGGAGTTCTTGAGCTTGAGCTTTTGAGTTGAGTCTTAGCTGTCAAACTAAATAAAAGGAATACCGTCCATTTTATCGAGCAGAGCATTTAGATTTCAAAATATTTCGTAGGATGTTTAAAAAAAATTAGAAAAGCGGTACTTACTATTGAAAACGAAATCTGAGAAAGTATGAAGCTTATATGAGGAATTCATATTCGGAGATTCGCGCAATTGACAGTGCTGTCGAAAATTGCTTTCAAATAAACAATATAAATTCCACTGAGCAGAAGATCAGGTGTTCAATTCTCGGTCTTAGTGGATTTTTTTAATCACCGGGAATTCATTAATATAGCATTGATAAATATAGCAATCTATAACAACAGTTATAAATGAAATTGATATTAAGGTAGTTTAAAAAAATTATAACAAATGAATCCAAGCGCGGCACAGCTAACAACGTAAATTGGATGGTGATCATGTTTAGATTATAAGAATCTTGGTAACACTGATTTTCGAAACAGTACAAACCTGTTCGTAAAGAGCTTCAGCAATTATTGTTGTTCAAAATTATTAGAACTAAAATATGTATTGAACACTTGAATACGGGTACTGGAATTCCTCACAGCTGATATGGATCTGAGGATACAGTCACCGTTCTTAAGGTGAAGGTGCAGAGTTCAAATCTGGTAAGTACACGGGTAAGTGATATATAAATATATACTATATATAAACATTAAAATACAAAGTTCATATAGTTAAATGTTAATTACGCATTACAACGATAAAACAACACCATTGCCGTAATATCGTCCACGAGTATTGTAAACAGTGTTTGACAAACATATTTATTCGATTGCTGTATAGTGACTATGTTTAAGCGTTTATATCAACGTGTTAAGACTACCAATAAAAAGCTGTTTGCCACAGTTCTAAAAATAGAAATTGAGATGAACAATTAAATATGCTGAATATGCGTTTCAAAAGAACAGTTACGTAATAAGTTGTATAATTTTTGGATAAAAGCTTCATAGGCTGTAAACCGATTACATATTCTGCTTGACATTTTTTTCATTTTCATGAAGCTGGGTAGATTCGCCAGATTTGCTTGTGAAAATATTGGCTGGGCGCTTCTGCAACCACTACTTAACCATTACTCAGTTTAAAGTTGTATACGTAAACGGTGTCCACGATGAAATTGCCACACTATGAAATTGCTCTAACTTTTTAACCGTTGGGTAGAATATTACGAAAATTTGGGTGGATTTAGTTCATAGTGCATTATTTACATCCTGCAAGTTTTAAAGTCCTGTGATCAAAACTCGCGGAAATGGAGTCGAAATAACAGCTCGTGCGTGATAAAATCTTGCGCATTCATCACGAGAACAAGGATCTCTCGCATCGTTCCATCACTAAAACGTTGGGAATCGCGAATTCCACGGTGTCACGAGTGATTAAGCGGTTCGAGGAACGGTTGACCACCGATCGGAAGCCCAGAAGTGAAGGAAAAAGTATTCCGTACAACACCAAAAATCACAACCGCGTAGTTGGGGCCTTCAACCGAAATCCGAACGCCTCCGTTCGGGATGTGGCTAAGAAGCTGCACCTGCCGAAGTTTTGTCCAGAAGGCCAAAACTAAGGCTGGGCTTCGAACGTTCAAGGTACAAAAGGCCCCTAATCGCGACGAGAAGCAGAACAAGTCCGCCAAAACCCGTGCCAGGAAGTTGTACCCTCAACATGCTGACGAAAGTTGAATGCTGCATCATGGACGACGAAACATATGTGAAGGCCGACTTAAAACAGATCCCCGGCAACCTGTTTTTCACGGCCAAGGATAAGTTCAGCGTTCCGAGCATTTCCGCACTCAGAAGATGTCCAAATTTGCGAAGAAATTCCTGGTTAGGCAAGCCATCTGATCGTGCGGGAAGCGGAGTGCCCCTTTCGTGACCCAGGACACGATGAACGGACAGGTGTACATAAAAGAGTGCCTCCAGAAGCGGCTGCTTCCTCTCCTGAAGGCCCACAACGTCCCAACAATCTTCTGGCCGGATTTGGCCTCATGCCACTACTCCAAGGACGTGCTGAAGTGGTATGCGGACAATAAGGTCAATTTCGTGCCGAAAATGTTCAACCCTCCCAACACTCCGGAGCTCCGCCCCATCGAGAAGTACTGGGCGATTATGAAGCAGCACCTTCTTAAACGACCTAAGGTAGTGAAGACAGTCGAGGAACTGAAGAAAGTATGGGTTTACGTGGAAAAACCGGTTGATTCACAGGTTGTGCAGAATCTTATGGCCAGGGTTAAGGCCAAGGTGCGGGCATTTACGTATGGACTGTAAATAAAATACGAGTAAAATGGTAAAACGAAGTTTAATAGTTATTTCTCAATCCCTGAAAATTTGATGGCAATCGGATGAAAACTCGAATTTTGCGAATCAATTTTGTGTGTGGCAATTTCATCGTGAACACCCTTTATTGGGTAAGAAGCGTTTATCTCATTAAAAATGTTACTTGGGAAAGGTCCAAACTACGGTTGTTCTCATTCCTCGCGTGATTGATTTGCGATAACGTACAAGTACTGTAGCTGTCAAGAAGGATGGTAGCTCCAGAATGAAATGCAGAACATACAGGATCCGGATAAAGGAAACCACTGTGGGACGGTTGCCACGAAATACCGGGTAGATTATAGTCGCCAAAAATGATGATCTCGTCGATTGTAGCTGCACTTTCCAAGATAGCTTGGATGGAGCGGCAATGAGTGTTGATAAAATCAATGTCACGTACACGATTCGGAGGTATATATACTACACATATAAACAATGTACGGTCGGCCAATTCAACAGCTACCCAGACCTGTTCCACGCTGCTCCACAAATCATTCTCAATTGCTCTGGCTTTCAATCCGGAACCGACTGCCAAGAGGACACCACCTCCCGTTGATTTTCGGCTGTTAACAGAGCTACGATCGCATCGGAAAACATCATATTCGGATCCAAACACTTGATTAGAAAGCGTGCGGGAATCAAGCCAAGTCTTGGTGAGAGCAATAACATCATAACAGCGGTCTGAAACGGATAAGCGGTAGTCTTCAACAATTGAGTTCATACCGCCCGCGTTCAGGTAGTAAAAAGTGACGTTTTGGTTACAGCTGCGTGGAACTGCGTACGCATTGTTTGAGTGAGAACTTCGGCGGATCTTCATTTCGCTTCTATCCATAGGATCGGGATGGTCCCGATTATCTGGTGCAGCAATCAGTGGTGCTACATCGGATGAACTCGATGCTATGGTAGTGCATTCAAGGCTTTGGTTGTCCATGACTGACGACCCGAATAAAAATTTACATCAGGCTGATGTCTGATTTCAATGTCTACATCAACATGAAATTCAAATGTACATCTTACGTTGAACATTAGAGATCAGATCGATTTCGCTGTATTTAGGCAAGGTAACATGATGTTAACATCAGACATTTTCAAACAAATTTTTTCTATTCCAATGTCCCTTTGACGTCATGATTTTTTTTTACTTTGACATTCAAACAAAATGTTTTTCTGATGTTTTGATACCTTAAGCTTTTTGATGTTTTCAAATGTATTTGAATAAAACAGCATAGTCAAAGGATTTTTGTTTTCAGATGTATTATACGTTATGAATAAACATCTTACATATGTTTTCAAGTGTCGATTTTATCCAATAAAAGAGATGATGTTTGATGCATTCAGATGTAGAAAAACGTTACGGTGTATCGTTTCCGGATGTTTTCAGTTGTAGATAATAACATTAAAATCAAATAATCTGACAGGATTTCGATTTAACCTCAGTTTTATTATTTCTAAATGATTTCAGATGTTTGAATGAAACGTTTGTCGGTTGTTTTCTTATCAAGAATCATGAAGTTTTCATATGACTAAGAGAAACATTTGATGAGGCTAAACATTTCTAGTAAGCATTACGACTCTTTACTATACCGAGAAGCAATTATATTTTCTTCATGTTTGATTATATTACCTAAAAAACTTTTCATTCATATGCATTGTACATAATTTATGAATAGAAAAAAATACGCTGATAAGAAATATTCCGTTAAATGCTTTGAATAGTCCACGACATTAAAATTAAAACTATGATCTTAGAAACAGAACACATCATTTTTCTAATAGATTGTGTAATAGAAATACTAACATAACAGTCATAACATAAGCTCCCGTACCCCACTAGTCAGGTAACTGACCTTAGCTGACCTACTATCATAGTGGCAACTCTCTATGCGGCAGGAAGAACTATGCTATTAGCGCGCTAAGAGTTATTAGACCACTGACATAGGCGCCAAATTGTGGGTGACGAGGCACTTGGTGGCATTATAGCGAGTTTGACTAGTTTTGTAGCTTTATTGACCAGACTACTAGACAATGGTATTTAGTGTATCAAGATCAAATGTTGGTTTTCGTTTAATGTAATCTGATTCTTATCAACTTATTTTTATTTAATATTTATAAGTGTGAAATATTAGGAATTACAGCAAATAACATTTATCATTTTCTTGAATCTATACTGTCTTAACACTCGTTCACTCAAAAAAATCGAATTTCACGTAACTTTCACCTGAAAACGTAACCAAATCTTCTTCAATAAAATCAGGTAAATATAAATATTTATGTGCTTTTCACGTAGAACGTGGATCTACTTGGAAAACACGCATCTCTTGCACGAATTCCAGGTGTTTATTACTCGTTTTGGTTGTGGAAAATGATAACGTACGTTTCACGTGACAATATCGTGTCGATCTTTTCCAATCTATGATAACGGATTTATGAATAAATGACGAAATTACGTTTTGCAGCGGGCATTTGCCATTTTCTCGTTCAGTTTTCTTGATACCCGTGAGAGAATCTTTCTTTTGAGCTCAAGGTCTCCCTCAAGATCAACCCGTTGCATAATCTTTTCAACAATAAATGAAACTTTGGAAGAAGTTGCTGGCTTGTACCACTACCACTATTTGGATGTAAATTACACGAATTTCCCCTCACGGATCGATCCTTTAACTGCTGTTTGTTCCACATGTGATTTCCTTCGGATCCTGAAGCGCATTTCGTATGCACCCGTAACCCGGTGTTTTCTTTATTCCATGTCACCGAGTCCATATCGCTGAGGTCCGGATCCTATCAAGAATCTCCAGAAATGGCCATTTCTGCCGGGGGCTGGATGTTCGGTAACGAAGCAGGCATTACTACCCCGCTACCTAGTTGTCACTGGAAGGAAGCAATCGCCTACAGCAGGCCAGCGGTCACTCATCGTTGACCACTACAACAATCCATCGAGCGCGTACATCATCGTCTACCAACAATCAACAGCAGAGCGAAGGGTATTATCGACATTGGCATCGGTTCGGTGATACGAGTTAGTGCACGTAAGACGACCCGACGAGTAGCATCCACCGTTCGACCGTTCACGTTTGGATGATTGTTCCTTTTTTATGTCTATTAGAAGTGTAATTAGTTTAAGATAAAAATTAAAGGTTAAGCCGAAGAAATCGTTTCGTTTCGTTAAATAAAATGTTGTTATTCTTAACTTTCGTGTGTGCTTTGTGATCGATTCGAGAATAATATGCTGCTTTTGGATCAAGACGTTTTTTAACTAGACGGGAATGTTAAGTGCTGAAAACAAAAATTGAATTAGGAAGAAAACGGTTTGCTGTTCTCTAATCTTCCACAGGTAATCGAACACGAATTAATCCCCAAATCATTGGAATCGATTCCCATCATGCTGTAACTTTTTCCGGAACCAGTTTGTTCATAAGCAAACAGACAGGCATTGTATCCTTTAAATGCTTTATCTATCAACGGTTTCATAAGACCAGCATAGACGCCACGTATGCACGATCTTCCGCATTGCAAGACCAAAATGCATTGTCATACTGGAAGCTATGTTGCACTCCCGCAGAAGAACGTATTAACAGCATTCACAATCACTTCATTGTCTCTTACCCTTACTAGGGTATGTGTCCCTTAACTCAGCCTATTATGCTATGATCGATTACATTTTTTACTATAACTCAGAAAGTTTTTAAGCTGTAAGCGAGATTCAACTAGTTAGACACTTGCTAAGATAAGTCTGATAAGGTATTTGGTAGTATGTATCACGAAAAGATGCACAACTCTTTTTATTAAGTCAGAAACTTTTGAGGGATATGGATTTAATGTCGGTCTATTGGCACCAAATTGGGTCTATCCATGGATGCAACTTCGTCCCATTCGATGGATTTGTTACTAAATGCAGTCTGGGTACGGTTTTCTTTTCTAATATTATAACTTAAGGCATTGCTAGCTGTATTCGATTTACTTAATACAACATTAAACAAAACAAACTAAAGTAAAACTACCTCGAAACACTTAAGTGATGTTCATATATGATGCATCAGCCGTTCAACAATGAAAACATTATAATTCACTGTACAATGATTTTGTTCCGTCGATTTGTGTTTAGATGAGCCACTTGAATATAAACATGCACAAAATCATGCATTTCCACTAGCAATTTTACCAATAACAACGTTCTTACTACGTTATTGATACAGCAGGCCATAGTTGGGATCATACAAAAAAATATGTCCCCAACATTGGGTCTACGATTTTCTTGTAGAATCAATGTTATGTTAGCATGAGAACTATTAGTTTGTAACGTGTAACTATTTTCTGCACATCCAGACTGCATTACTTGCTTTATCGATTCAATTAAGGCAAAATCACTTGAAGATCGTGTAGATCATCTGTTCAGCTTAACCAGTGAAATCTATTGAAAATGACAATTTACGCGTGAGCATCATATATATTAAAAGTGATAATTTGTTCGGGTGCATGACGCGAGCAGAGAATGAGAGCCGCGGTGAGTGCCCGTGAGCGGATGACAAGAAGAGAATAGAATGGCGGCAGAACATAAACAAGATAGGCGAAGTAGAAGAGAAAAACAGTTGGTTGCGTATGCATCACAGTTGAACCTTGTATTGTAAGAAGGAGTAGGGAATGCCAGCATTAGTTGATTGTCTTTCAGTGTACTGAGATAAAAGGTATAAATATACGGTCGAGTCTTCGACAATATTTGTAATCTAAAACAATCTCTTATTTTTTGGAAAAGAATTTACCGAAGTCTTATGTTATCAAAATCTTCTTCTCAGCTATCGTCGTCATAAATGTTTAATTAGCTCTGTTGGAGAATTCCAAAGCTGTTAAATATTTTAACAGTTTATGGGCCCAGAGTTGCTGTGCCACCAGATGCAATTTTGTTCAAGGCGGAGACTTCTGTTAAACAAAATTGATAGGACTGTTCAAGGCGGAGATTTCTGTTGAACAAAGTTAATAGGGCTGTTCAAGGCGGAGACTTCTGTTAAACAAAATTGATAGGACTGTTCAAGGCGGAGATTTCTGTTGAACAAAGTTAATAGGGCTGTTCAAGGCGGAGACTTCTGTTGAACAAAGTCAATAGGGCTGTTCAAGGCGGAGAGTTCTGTTGAGCAAAATTGGGGAGTGACAAGGCGAACGTAGCCTTGTTGTCTGAGATGCAATTTTGTTCAAGGCGGAGACTCTTGTTAAACAAAATTGATAGGACTGTTCAAGGCGGAGATTTCTGTTGAACAAAGTTAATAGGGCTGTTCAAGGCGGAGACTTCTGTTGAACAAAGTTAATAGGGCTGATCAGAGCAAAGAGTGAGGTGCTTCAAAAATTCAGGGAATTTGAAGCGATGGCGACTGCCATGTTCTCTTCTAGAATTAGTCGATTGCGAACGGATAACGGTGGTGAATATTTTGGGAGAGAGTTCAGAGATTTCTGTGTTAAGAAAGGAATCCAAATGATTCCTACTGCTCCTTATACGCCGCAACAAAATGGAGTTAGCGAGCGTATGAACCTTACGTTAATGGAAAAGGTAAGAGCAATTTTACACGGGAGTGAAATGCCTTATGAAATGTGGGGGTAGCACTTTATGTTTCGGCATATTTAACAAATAGGAGTCCGACAAGTGCTTTAGTTGTTCCAAGACCCCATATGAAATGTGGTTCAATGAGAAACCAGATGTGAAGCAAGTTGAGAACGTTTGGTTGTGTTGCGTTTGCACATGTTCATAAGGAACATAGAACCAAACTGGAGAAGAAGAGTAGGAAAGTTTGTATGGTTGGTTATGCACCAAATGGATACAGATTGTGGGATAATGATAGAAAGAAGATTATCATTTCCAGAGATGTCGTCTTTGACGAATCAAGCTACTACTTCAAACAACTTAATGAAAGAATGGATGGATGTGACAATGATCCTGTTGTGGTAGATTTACCAATAAATGTGAATAACGAACGCTGTGTGGTAGATTTACCAATGACCCCAAACAATGAATGTGTTGTGGTAGATTTACCATTAGATGTGAATAATGCGTCTTATGAGGTAGTTATACCAACAGGTGCTACACCTGAACAAGATATTGTTCTGGATCCTGAGTTTGTGTCTGTGCAAATAGAGAATCAGGAGAGCATTGAACATGATATTGATATTTTTCATGATGCTAAAAACGACACTGATGAGGAGACGGCTGAGACAGAGAATCTTGGTCAACGTTCTCGGAGGGCGCCTGCCTGGTTAAGAGACTATGAGACTAGTTGGCTTTTATCAAGTAATTCAGGGGAAGTTCCTCAGAGAGTAGACGAGCTTAAAAAGCGACATGATTGGAGCAAATGGAAAGTTGCCATTGACGAGGAATTGAAATCCTTACGTGAAAATGATACATGGACTTTAGTGGAAGACATTCCAAATAATCGCAAGCCTGTGAACTCCATGTGGTTATTTACGATCAAAGATGATCAAAGATATAAAGCAAGACTTGTGGCGAAGGGTTGTTCCCAACGTCCTGGTTTGGATTATGGAGAGACTTTTGCACCAGTAGCAAGGATGACAACAGTTCGAACGTTTCTTTCTCTTGCTGTTAAAAATGATTGGTTAATACATCAAATGGACGTTAAAACGGCGTTTATTAATGGGTACTTAGAGGAAGAAGTGTACATGAAATTGCCATTTGGTAGTTCGAACCTAAGTAAACTGAACAAGACCATATATGGACTCAAACAATCAAGTCGTGCTTGGAATCTCAGGTTTGATAACTTCATAACGAAGTTGGGATTCAAAAGAATCAATTCAGATACTTGCGTTTATATTTCCACCTCAAAAGGGATATACATCATTCTTTAAATACAACATTTTACTTCACAAAGACCTTTGATTCTATTGTAACGTTTCATTCATATGTTGTAAGAAGTTTTCTAATGCTGTAGACCTGCACTCTTTTACAGTATGATGAAGTTTATTTCTAAGGTAACGGCCATTTCTAATGTCATCAGATGTGTTTAGATGTCTTAGGTACACAACATTTGCCACATACATAACGTTTGATTTTCATGTAATTTTAGATTCTAGTTTTATAGGATGTGTTCTGATGTTAAATTTAACATCATAAATACGTTTGTTTTTAATTTGAAGTTTAAATATGTTGTATTTATATGTAGTAGGGCGTAACTTCGAACTCTGAATACGTATGGAATACGACAACCTACATTAAAATTTGATGTTTGGAAGATGTCTGCTAATATTTTTTACATCACCATTTCTATTCGGGGAAATGGCACTGAAATATAGTACGGCATCGCGCGACTAATTTTCGAAATTATAATTGTACTTGCCCTGATGTGCAGGGTGGAAGACCCCTTCTTACTTCCAACCACAGGGCCGAGACGACTATGACGAACGCTGGCTGCAATCGGCGGGACTGGGTTGGAGAGATTGGGGACTTCCATCGTGCTTTCTACGGTGCGTCTCGGTTCAGTATTCGGGCTTCTCGAGTTAAGCGGTGAAGCAGCACTGGAAATCGGGAAAGCATCAGCATTATTTTTGGTCGCTATCGTGCTTTCAATTTCACAGTTTTTTTTTCTGTAAATTTTACTGAAATTTCTTGTCGGTTACTGAGTTTTTCAGTCATTTTTGACAGTTGAGAATTCGTGACTAGTTTAACGATCGTGGAGAAAAAAAACTTTTACTGAACACTCAGCTGTTTAAAATTCAGTAAAATTTTTACTGAGTTCAGTAAAAGAAAACTTTGTGTGTAAACTGTTACCAACGCCTTGGCAACAATAGTTCGACCCAAGGCAGGGCACTCGAGGAGGTTGATTAAGGTTAGGGCGAGATTTGTATATATGTAAATATTTCTTAATAGGTTAGTTTTGTTAATAGGTTAGATTGGTAAATAATTAATAAATTTTGGTTTGGCACTTTTGGTTAGAATAGTACATATTACATAAGAAAGTTAAAACTTCCTATTAGATAGCCCCTCGGAAACGCCTTGCATCTCTCAGCCGATGACAACCACTGTCAAGAAGGTTGTCATTCGTGTGAGATACCGGAAAGGATGAAATGGAGAAAAGAGAGAGAATAGAGAGAGAAAAGAGAGTAGAAGGGTGGAACAATGAAGCCAAGAACGGAGGAGGATAAGGAGAACGTGATAGACCAGAGGATCGATCGGACGTGGCACCAAGTTGAAGAGTTTTTTTTATTTTTTGGTCGCCGAGAAAATCGGAATCGGAAAAGTGTTGAGGAGTCAACGAAGTGACTGCCTGGGAGTGGACAATCGACGGAATCGAGAACGGACGGCGTCGTGTCCCAAAAAGGAACCAACCGACCCTGTGGAAAGCGTCCCCGGCACCCCATAAGTTTATTCGAGGATCCCCGGAGCGGCGAGTCCCGTGCTGGTGGCCGGTGAGTCATCCGCCATTGCCGCGCCACACGCCACGTGCCCCAGTGACGGAAGTTCTGGAGGTGAGGGTTGGGCGAGGTCCGGCAGGGTTCGCCCCCGCTTTCTCAACCCAACATCCGATGGGTTACTGGGCCGTTTGCGAGCGCGTGGAACGTCGCAGCGAAACCGGGTTCAAGATGGACGAGTTCCCGACCTGTTGAAGGAATTTCAAGGTAACCACAGCCTTTCCAATATCTCTCTCTCTCACACACCGCATGTGCATCCCCAGCAGAACGGCCGCAACGACCCCCCCCCCTTTTATTCAATGTATCTTTGCTAGAAATATAAGATGAAAACCTATTTACTGTTGTGTTTGTGCCATTCTTTAGTATTGATGACCTTCTCAAGTGGTGTTTCCTTGGAAAACCTATTTACTGTTGTGTTTGTGCCATTCTTTAGTATTGATGACCTTCTCAAGTGGTGTTTCCTTGGTTCGCTATTTTTTCTGGGGTTGTTGGTGAAGTAAGTGACGTCGCCCTAAGCAAGTAGAAAGCCGGCTCTGAGTGGGTATCGACTGAGCTAGAGTGAATTATAAAACAGCGTCTACTAGGTAGTGCATCATCGGTTATTAGCCTGGGTCGAAGCGTTAGGAGTTATAAGAAACTAGGTGAAGTTGAACAGTACGTTTAGGCTCATGGCCATGCGAGTCGTGAGTGCGTACAGAACTATTTTATCGATTTTATCAGAGTCAGTATGTGTCATAGCCGGAAGGATCCCAATTGGCATCACTCTGGCGGAGGACAGTGAGTGTTATCAGCGGAGAAACATCAGGAGAGTTTGGTAGCTGATGACCCAACAAACATCTGTGTCGAATAATCGCTTTTTCAAACTTGGTTCAGCTTTTTCGTCTAGAAAGCTGAATAACTTCTCCAAACTTGTTTGAAAAAGCTATTATTCGACACAGATGTTTATTGGGGAGAGCAGAGTCGATAGCCAAATGGCAGCGAAAATGGAACACGGTATAGGAGAACGGTCGCTGAACGTACGAGCATGATCCAATATATTGGATCTGTTGATCTAGATAAAAAGGAAGCACGGAGAGGTAAACTTTCACCTAACGCAGTTTCTGTCTTGCCATGGATGGTTCAGTTAATACTTGCACTGATTAGGACACGCAGCGTCACACTTCTGTCTGGATTGAGCAGAGGCTCAAGAAACACCGGATCACGTGGTATTGAGCTGCCCACGATTCGGGTCAGAGGGGACAATACTAGCCCAGTTAACGTCGTCTATAGAATGACGGAGCCATTACGCAGATCATGACGGCTCTGCAGCGAAAATGGCGGTAACCAAGAAGTGAGTGGTTGAGCGCAGAGATTTGTCGATCTCGGGGATGGTCTAACGTCGGTAAATACTCCGTCGGCGCAGAGTTCATCTTTCGTCGGGGACTAGTGGAAGTTCTTCTCTGCTATTTAGCTGCCACATAAAAGGGAATTCTTTATCGGTGTTGGTGTTGATATTTATTTCATCAAGTTTGTTTACCTACAGGTAGATCCACCGCCGGGGACTACTTGAGTCGATTGCGTCAACATGTAGGAGCTAAGAAGAAGTTCCTCCGTCAGAGAATTCTACGCCGGAGTAGGGTTGATCCATCAACGGGGATTGTCCGAGTAAAGCGCGACAAAGTTAGGAGCCTGTGCTCCTGTATGAGCCTGTGCACGCTATTAAAAAATTGACTTTTACTGTGAGCCATGTTTTCAAGCGTCCTGTAAGAGTGAGTGAGACAACACCAAAACATGGCTCACAGTAAAAGTCAAAAAGACAAAAGAATTATAGCAGCGTGCACAGGCTCATGTTGAGTTGCTGAATGGTGACAGTTGAACAAAGTAAGAATTGCTACTAACATGACAGGTTGCTGAATGGTGACAGTACTAATACAACTAACTGAAGCCAATGGGCCAAGTATGCATAATATAGCTGTAAGTATACTGACTTTCAGTTAGGTCGCTGAAGGGCCGTTAGAGTGGTAGTAACTAGCTGGAGTCAAAGAGCTTAGCATGAAGTGTGGCGCATAGTACATAACACCTCTTCTTCGAAGTTAAACGGTAATACCATAGACTATCTCTAAGACCAGTAGGTCCCGAACAAATACGATTTTTTTCTTGGCTCAGTCAGTACTAGCACATCGGTCCCAAGCTCGGTCCCAAGTTTAATAATGCGCCCCTAATAATGAACTCACACGAACACACTCTCATATATTCTGTCAAAATAACACAGCAAATCAAAACAAAGGCGCATATATGTACGGCAAGGTGATGGCTTCAAGGTGTACTGCGAACCAAGGGGTTCTACAACAGTGAACCAATTTCAAATCGCTAGATGCATATTGATTGTTGGTAATACGGTAAAGGTTTTGGAATTGAGGTGAAAGGGAACCTTCTTCTTTCTTCTTCTTAGTGTCTTCAAGCTTATAGCTTTCACAATAAGCTTATAGTTTGCTTTCAAGTTAGTGTTCTAAATGCGCTTCCGCAGTAATTAATTGAGAGTATGATTGTGTGGCAAATACAATCATACCCTATGCCCAGGGAGTCGAGAAATTTTCCTTAACGAAAAATTCCTAGACAAGACCGGGCACCTAACCCAACCACCTCGAGCATGGTGTTGCTTTGTAGCCGCGCCTTCACCGACTGAGCTAAGGGAGTAACCTAGGGGTGAATCTTAGAGAGTTTGAGCTGTTTAGTGGAATAATTGTAACTAGAACTGAGAAGAAAAATTAGTATTTTCCATTTAATTCCAATTACCTTTGCTTATCTTAACAGATACGCGTATTTCGTCTACAATGTGCAGACTTCTTTAGTATCGTGTGGCTTTGTGCACAAATTACGTAACGCAAAAAACCGGGATTTTTACCCCCTCCCCCCCCCTATGTAACAATAAGTAACGCATGACCAGACTCCCCCTTTAATTACGTAACGTTCACGGACCCCCCTATTTATCAATTGTGATAAAATCATCACAAAAACTGTTATTGTTGTTGTTTTTATGTTTAATTCTGAATCTACTTGATATTAGTAAAGATTGCAACATCATTCAATTAATTTCATTTAAGTATCTTTAAGCTAATATAAAGATTACGAAAAACATTGCACTCATTGTACTGCATGTACTGATTCAGAGGTTAATGGATGTTCTTAAAACTGTTACAAATATTAGTTCAACAAGTTTATTCAAATGTCTTTAAATTATTTAAAGTATCACAAAAAAGTGTTATTCATACCACTTAAATCAACAGAATTTTATGCAATGTACACTATTGACCAATTGCAATTATTAAAATCTAATTATTATTTATTATATTTTTTATATAGGTACTATTCAGAGTTTTCCTTTGGTGGATGAAAAGGCGCATGAATCGACTTATTTATGACTGCAGAAACGTGCATGAATAATGGCGCAGCATATGTGACTGACGTAAGATTCGATGACTGGCAGACAACATTGAGAATCAATCAAACACAGAAAAGTATCAATTTGATGTTAGGCAATTAACAATACGGATTCTAATTTATAGAATCAATATTAAAAACATATATTTTTTTCAATTCAACCGGTTTAGTCGAATCATTGCAATGGTGCATTTGTTTCCAAATAGCTTTTTTTTATTCAACAATAAATGCTTTTTGCTTTCAATAGAAACCTCCTTTGCAGAGCTTTTAGAAACAAAACAAAATTGTTGTTGGTTCAAAAATTAAATCGATGCTGTTTGAATAAATAAATAAATATTATGGGTGAGCCGAGTCAACAATAAAATTTGTTGAATCTATACATGAACAATATATTTCTCAGCGTGTAGATGCACAATTTATTGAACATTGCGCCAATCAGCGATGCAAATCATCATAAGACACCTTATGTTTAGTAGATCACATTTTAATAGTACACTGAAAATTAATTTTCGTTTATATTACGATAGAAGGTACAATCTATTCGTTGTTTTCTGCAACGAAACTAGTTTCTACTTTCTACGAAGCTTCCTTCGTATCAAAAGCCACACGCGCAACTGCCAAAAGCACAAAGCATTTGTTGACACAAAAAGAACATTCGTTCATTCTACGAAAACAATACAAATAGCTACGAGTAATTTGTCACCAATAAAAACCTGCATTAATCCACCGATGGTGAGACTGAACCCTTCTTACATTTCATCAGAATTACGAACTCAAATGTGGCCAATATTGTACTGGATACACATTTTCATCAGAAATTTCAGGAAGATCCAAGAATATTCGATATGTCATACATTCAGTTTTTTAGAATGAACTTTTTGTCAATCCTGGACGGATTGTTCATCGATGTGATTAAAATATTACCATTATTAATCTTTAATGATCTGTTTATGTTATTTATATAGAAGGGGAAATAACATAAATATTAGAAATTTCATACAATTAGTCCATAGAATGCATTATAAGACAATCCTAAGTGTCAATTTTGATTATCGATATGGATTCAAGATCCTTAATAAGTACATATTCGTTGAAAATAGTAAATGGAGACTTTGTGTAATTTTCGAATATACTCGTTGCAGTTCAAAACCAGACCACTCGAGCCAATCGATGCTGCTCTAATTCTATACAGTCGCATAGTGTGGCTAGTCCGCTGTATGTGCTATACAACGCTCCAGATGCGACACAATAGAATGCAAGCGGCATCGATTGCGTGATTGGTCTTGTTCGGGTTTGCACTGCAACGAGTATATTGTCATCTCACAATTATGTGCTCTCAGGCATTGTTTTGGTCATATCTCCATGAAGGATTATCCAATCATAATGAAATTTTGACCAGTTATTTGGAGATATCATAGCTTTGATTTGGCACCAACAAAACTAAAATCGGTACACAAATAGCTCAGTATGTAATCGGAGACTAAACTGTTTGATTACTATTATAATAGGCCTTCAAGTACTGTTTCGTTGATATCTTCGTAACGAAATGTCCGAATGAAAAAAAAATCAATAGCATTCTATGGGAATGTTGTAGCTTCCATTTGCCGTCAACAGAACTGAAATCGGTTCACAGATGGCTGAGAAACCGATGTGACATTATTTGTAACGCACACACACACATACACACACACATACACACACATACACACACATACATACACACAGACATGTGCTCAGTTCGTCGAGCTGAGTCGAATGGTATATGACACTCGGCCCTGTGGGCCTCGGATAAAAAGTCGAGTTTTCAAGCGATCTTAATACCCTTCTATTGATGTAAGAAGGGTAAAAAGAAGCGGCTCTTAGGTGGTTTCATAAACGACTGAGAGTTCTACTTTGTAGGCTCAAAATATATTTGAAAAAAAACGGCAACCACGAGGAGTTATTCTGTTCTTCACGGAATTAATTTTGTGTATTGTACAAAAAAGGTATACTGTACAAAGGTATAATGTTTTGTTAGAAGACAAGATATATGAATGTTTCATTTAATTTATGAGACATTTGTTCTATGTGCATAATCCATGTTTACGAAACGAGTGAAAGCTAATTAACGAAAATTAATTTTCAGTGTACGTCTCCATTTATCGAAGCTTTAGAATTTGGTCGGAAATCAAAAGATAGACTTAATCTATTTTTCTTAAAATTTCAGATGCACCATAAATGTGTTTCTATTATGGCCACTCCCATAAGAAAGTCATGCGATTGCCAATGAAAGGAACTAAAATTTAAAACTATGGCGATAATTGGTGCAGTGTACCAGTTATGACAAACGTCATTAATAATACAAAAACAAAGTTTTGGCGCAGTTTCGAATTTTTTTCTTCAAAATATAGATTGAAACCTTTCATATGACTTATTGAAAGTGGTGTTTTTTCAGAATTTTTAAACCTAGTTATCAACTAGTATAAATTAACCCTTTTCTACTTGATGTAAAAGGAGATGTTCGCTCATCACCATGTCAGTGTACAGTAGGTTGGAAATAGAATAGAAGTATTGAAAATTGAGCGAAAGGGCATGGGTAAAGTAGTACTCGAACCAAGGACGTTACTATTGCCTTATATCCCACTGTGGGGTAGGTCAAGGCTCGGATGATTCCGCCACCTCAACAGGCTTTTCTACTTGCTACTTGCTACTTTGCTTGCACACAGAAAATTTAATTATGCAAATTGGTTATTCACTTTTAATTATTTTTTTTTTCAATTTGGTTATTTTGTTACGTAACGATTTTAAAAGCCCCCCTCCCCCATATGTCACAATAAGTAACGGTTGCTCAACCCCCCTCCCCCCCCTTCATGCGTTACGTAATTTGTGCACAAAGCCTTATGGGAGAATGCAAAGGATGACTATATCAGCATGGCTTCTCAGGTGCCACTCTAAGACCATGTTCATGAAGCTGATTTTGCACTGTTTGAGAAGTCACATGAATTGATAATTCATTGTCGATTTGTTTTGCGTCTTCAAGAGCTGATAAGCCTCGATTTTGCTTAACTTTGTTTGCGACAGCCTTGTCAATCCGAGGACTTGTCGTCGATGGACGTCCTGATCGTGCCGCTGGTAAGATTGAACCACGTTTTTTTAATCTTTGCACTATTTTAGCAACCGTATTTTTACGAAGTATTACAATATCAGCATTTGTACCACAGCTTTTACCGGACTCATTAAGTTCTATTATCAATTTTCAAAAATTTATGGGTTTCTAGACATTTGTAAGGGAAAATAACATAAAATTTGATATACAAATGCACCTAACAACGAAATGTGCGCTGGTTGATATGTTTCATTAGATAAAGTGACAGGAACCGCGTAATACACTCTCAAATATAATTAACTATATTCAGGTGGATCAACTTTTTTTGATTCAGGTGATAAACTTAAGTTTTCCAAAGGGCCTGTTCATAAACCACGTTGACTCATTTTTTAAAGTCTCAGACCCCCAACCCCTCCCTCCTCGTAGACTTTTCTCCATACATTTTTTGGAATTTTGTGTGGAGCGTATATCTTTGTCAACGCCCCCTCTACCCCCAGAAAAGTCTACGTGGTTTATGAATAGCCTCAAAGAAGTAGGGGTATCTTGATGAATCATTTAACAACAGTCATATAAACAGCTCACTTTTCAACCGCAAAACAGGAAAATTGCGATTTGTGGGTAGGGGTGGCTCAACATTTTTTTACATACTGTACATTGTCTTAACTTTCATGTACACAAATGGAATTGTTGTTATCATTCTTATATTCATTCAGTATATTATTAATCATTATAATATTCACTTAATTTACATTTAATCAGCAGAATATTCATTCTCTAAATTTTACATATAACTATATAACATTGAATATTTATTGGGAAGGAAGGGGGCATCAGGGTATCATTCAAGCTGGAATTGGACAATGGAGTGGCATATTAACCAGCGTCTAGGAGAGAACAAACAGTAACCTACAAGTTCCCTACCGGTTCGATTGTGATGCTATAAAGTCTACTCAAACGAGTTCAGCGAGAGTGATGCGCCTATGTTAACATGCCATCCCGTAGGAAGCCTTATAAGTACTGCAAATTGTAGTAGAAGTAGAATCTTATGTCCGGTGGGTTTCGCGTAAGTATCTCTGCTAACGGGTCAGCCCACCGTTTTTGGCCCATCATACAGCGTTACTATATATACAAACCGGTAACTCAATTTGATCTTGCTATTAAGTGAAGCTGCAAACATGACAAGGTCTTAGAAGGGATGGTGGTTATCTTACATACAGTCACCGCCAGAAAAAAGTTCCCACCTACCCCAGTTTCTCCTTTTTGTGCAGCAAACTGTAAAATAAGTAAAAGATTCAAAGTTTTGTTGTTTTGATGGCATATTTATTATGTTATTTTCATGTTTGGTACATAAATCAACACTTGTCCTGCAAATTCATTTTTTTCTTCAAGAAAGATCAAACTATAGTAAAAATTATGCATGTCAAAATAAAGTGCCCAATTCTTATTTTCTTTAAAAAAAAACAAATTGTAGATCCAGTCTGTTGAGTGATCAGTAGTTGATGTGTCTTCCCCTGGCCTTCAACAGTTTTTGCAAACGTTTCGGCATACTCTCCACCAGATTCTTCAGGTGTTGTGGGTCAAGATCTTCCCAGGCGTTCTCAAGAGCTTTAAAATAGTTAACTATAAATTAGAAGAAAAATTAGTAATCTCCATTTAATTCCAACTACCTTTGCTTATCTTCGACAGATACGCTTATTTCGTCTACAATGTGCAGACTTCTTCAGTGTCTCGTAGTCTTCTTAGTTTCTCGAATGATTCTCGCATCTGTTCGGGAATGTGTTCTACGTTTCCTCCCCCTTCCTGGGCGATCAGCTACTTAACTATAGGTTTTGTACTTTGCGAAAAGTTTAGTAACCGCTGCTTTGCTGTATGCATACTTTTCACCAATCTTGCGATGCGATTCACCTT
>JASCZW010011975.1:0-30118 GCA_034211315.2 Aedes japonicus
TTTTTTTATTATTCTGAAATAGAGAAGAAATTTATTAACGTTTTTTCACTGTTGTTTTAAATATACGTTATAAATCATGCAGAAAATCTTAAAATATACACTTTTATAATTATTCTTAATTATGTAAAAGCACAAAATATACATTCTACTGAAGGAGGATGGAATGATTGAACGTTTTGAATAAAACCAACGAGGAAAGATTTGGCCACCAAATTCCATCCGTTGATTGAAATTTCAATACTTACCTATTGTCGATTGGAATACTATTTTCTTCTTCGGGAAGTCTGACGTTATTGTCATATTTCTTCATAAACTGTGGTGCTCTTAAAATGTTTTACTAAAAATGTATAAAACGGAATGTCGACGAAGGAGCGAAACAGCTCAACTATACAGGTTCAAAACTTAAATTGTCTTCCTACGAATAAAATGCATTATTGGGCAGTTTTCAGAATGGTTGTCGTTAGTCACTTATGTCGTTAGGTTTACTTCACTAATGGACTTAAATTAAGACCCTAGCATACGATTAAAATCAATCCCTGAGAGACAGAGAAAACAGCTTTAAATATTTAGATATAACCTCGAGCATAGAAATATCATTCAACAGGAGTGAAAATCTCTCCTAAAAAAAAAGCAACTCCTTAAATTGTTTTTCTCATTAACTTCAGAATTAGGCGGTCGGCTTCTTTTCAAAAGAAGCTCACTTTTCTTCGCGCAACTACTATTATTATTATTTCTTCTACCGGTGCCAAACAGTTTCAAACCGGGCACGAACGAAATGTCGTTAAAAAAAGCCGAACGTCAGGTAGTTATCCACGAGAAAAAACCAAGGCTGGATTCACAGCAGGTCAGAACATACACGGAGAGGATCCCGCTGAAAGGCACGTTTTGTTTCAGATCAACAATTCAATTTGCACTTTTTCTCTTCTTAAACCTCACTACCACAATTTTCACCATGTGCAATCGTCAGCCTGCCGGGCACTGAGTGATGCTGTATTGGTCCGAGCAATCGAGCGGGGCCGCCCCCATCAGCACTAAATTGCCTGCCAAGAAGATTGGTCTTCGTTGGTGGAGGCCGGATCACCCGCACCGGAACCTGAAAGCGACTCCGCGTAGAACTCATAATCGCAGTGTAACATACTGCCGGGCGGCGGTGCTTCCTTCCGGCAGATTGCATTGGACCGCCTGGAGGCTTGGCGATTGCGTTGCTGTTGCAGTGCAAATGGCTACCCTGGGTCACGGAAGTCCGACCTGCTGCCGCTGTTGTTGCTGTTGTTGTGGTTGTTGTTGCTGCTGCTGCTGATGAAAGTTGATGTTGCTACAAGTCAGAGGGAGTAGGTTGAGCAGGTTGGTTTGGCTGAGGAGAGTGGGCAGGACAATCGGAACCACCTGGTGCCCGGCCCGAAGCTCACCCTTCTTTGGGAGGCTTCTGCTGCTGGATTGGAGGCAGAGCTGTTGTTTGCTGGGGGTGACTGAGGTTGTTGCCGCTGCTACGCGAGGAAGAGGGAGATCGTGGTACGGAGAGTCTTGATAGTGTGGTGGAGGGAACCCATGATAAGGTGAGAAGTGGTTGTTGACGGTTGTTGGCTGGACCGCGTACTGCAAGCGGAATGTTGCCAGCGTTATAAGGCATCATGTTCGCCGTCGTTGCCGTTGTTGTTGTTGTGGTTGTTGTGCAGTTAATCAAAAGGTGGCTTCTGAGCAGACACGGATTGCCGGTTGTTGCTGTTGGGACATCGCTGATAGATTGTTGCTGTCTCAGGTATCGCATCCATTTTGCCGGGCCGAGCTGGTTGATGCGTATCATCGACGACAGTGCCTGTCGTATGCCAAGTGGCAGCAGGGGTTCGGGCACATTCACACCCGAGTGTGGCGTAATTGCTGGTTAAATAGCACCGCTGGAAACCGACTGACTGGCACAAACCGTCATGGTGGAGACCGTCACTTCCATAGCTGGCAGGAGCAGCCGAGGTGACCCATTCTGGTACAGCCGGCCAATGCCTCCACCGTCTTCATGAACATTCGGGCTTTTACTATCTATGTTGATTGCTGCTGCTGGACAGAGAATAAGCGTTGATAACGAGGAGGCTGATAGATCGCCGATTTCAACTTCAGCCCATTGTGGTATGCAGCTTTATTATATCAGAACTGGCTGGCTTTTGAAACCCTGCCACCACAGAATGGACGCATCGCTGATATGGTTTCTTCATTCATTCGCAGGCTGTGCTGGTGCCGATAGTATTGTCATGCCGCTGCACCGCTGCTGAATCTCCATGGTTTGTTTCAGGCATGTCCGGCTGTGTTATAAGACCTACCAGGCAGGCTTTATCGGTGAGTTATAATACTGCTGACAGCAGCAGGCTGTGAGCGCCCTGTCTTGTCTCTCCCTTGACCACTGCCAGCCATCAGCCTGTCCTGCACCTTCCATAGATTTAGATGGTTACCCTTCACCACTACTGTTGCAGCAGCGACCTGCAGAAACAACTGGTCAGCAGAAAAGAAACGCTTCTTCTAGGTTTCCCCTACAAAAATCATTGCTACCTCTAAGTTGAGTTGTTCAACGTTTGTTGCACCACCGGTTCAATAATTTAACTCTTCGCGAATCTCTTCCTGATCGGCATTGAGCGATGCCGCACGTGGCTTTGGGCAGCATCTTGAAGCATTGGCGTAGCTCATACTCTTTGTCCGCCGAGCACCGGTGGCGCATCATGAGCTGGCATCGATAGACGCCAGGCCGTTTGCTGATCCGTCATAGATCGCTCATCTGGGTCGAATATCGGTAGTTGGTTGTCTCCAGGTTGCACGATGGCAGGAAGAAAAGGTCAGCAGTTCGGTTGCGCGACCAGAAATCAGAGCAGATAATCAATTGTTTCATTGCCTACCAGTACGCCTGACGGATACGGTCGAACGGTCATGAGCCTGCCCTGATAGGGGTTGTGTCAAGGTTGTAATACGTGGCGCTAACTGACTGCTGTTCAACGGATGCCGCCGCGGTAACAGCCGACCGCCACGGCCAATAATATGGTGCCGTTGTTGTAGCGTGCTGGAGCCGGTGGCTGGTCGTTGCCGCCGCCGTTGCCGAGGTAATCTGCTTAATGAAGTTCGTTGAGCTGATTCCGATCAGTCCTGTTCAGATTCCGCCAGCGCTGATGGATCAATGAGCCATGTTGCTGCTGCCGGTTGCTGCCGTTGTTCACGGTGAATATTCACTACCATTGCTGGTGGCGGTTTGCTGGTAGCTGCGCGAGTAACAAGGCCGGTTGTGGCCCAGCCGGCGTGAAGCGCGTTGCGGCCGCTGTACTTTTCTGGTATGTTAAGATTTTGACCACGACCGCCGTTGATGGCCTGTGTCGATTGCCGGTGGTGGGGTGGCAAATTTCGCTGTATTTCGTCGCAATGTGGTACGGTCGATGGCAGACTTCCGATATGGATAACTCATACGCCACGGTGCCGCTGGCACGCAGGGATTATTGCTGCTGTTGTTGTTACTAAAATATTGCATTTATTAATCATTGCACCATCACCAGCTGATACGAAGCAGGGACCGCTGATCTGTACCGCGAGATTGCCTTTGCAACACGCAAAGAAAGCGAACATCACCGATATGAAATTCACCATACAGCTGACGCCACGGTGGTGCTGCTGGCTACATCTACCGTATGGCCCAGGGTGAAGGCTGGATGACTTCCGGAACTGAAAAGCAAGATTGGCATCATCCAGCGCCGGTACTTGCGGCATACCATGCGATTGACGCGCGCGAGTTGCTGGTGCGCACAATATGAACCACCATGTGGGCGGTACTTTGGACAAGAGTTTTCATCGTGGAAATCTTACACCACTACTACGCGCCCAAATGGATCAGGTTGAGCACCTAGAAAATCGAGAAAAAGAAATCGCGAATTTTTTAACATTGCCACCACGGCAATCACCATACGTAAACGTCCTCTTCCAGTAGCCGCTATTGACTAACTTTTTCGCCAGACTAACCCAATGGCAGCGTCGCCGATTGCCACCATTTGTTTGACTGGTAATAACTGTTTTATCGCACATTAATGCCCAGTTTTCTTCGCGATTGCAATGAGCGTTCTTCCTCTGACTAACCACCATCATAGCTGCCGAACGCAGTTGCTTCTTTGCTACCGTATCTTGATCTTCTTACTGCCCTTTCTTCCAGGCTTTGAGAGGATATCTTTACACCAGCATTGCGTCGCCAACTGAAGTTCCAGTTAATGGCGTGATCTCGCTGATTTCGCTTTGAATCTTTACTTATCAACAGCGAATCATTTTCTTATCAAGGCTTGTATCCACTGCACTTCAACGCCATCTCAATGCTCGTCCAACCAGCCTTTGGCTCTCAGCAGCGCTGGCAGACTTAGATACCGACGGTGAGCCTGCGCCAGCGGATCCTCCGAACGGCGGCACCCTCATTGCCCGCCGTCCGGTACCAGCAGCTTCACAGGTTTGCCTTCAAGAGTGATTCCACTGGTGCCGGATACCAGGCCGCTGGTGTTGCAGTAAGCTGCACCGCTGCCGCCAGTTGTTCTTAGCGATTCCCGCCACCTTTCGGATGATGACCGATATGGACTGGCCCGCGCTGGCGTTGGTGCCAGTCATCCCGCGTCATCGCGTGACGCTGGAAAAATCACGGCGGCACGCCTGACGGCAGCGGCGCTGGCGAAATCCGCACGCCTGGCAGCCGCGCGCGTCTTCAAATGGCACTTTTCCAGCACGATCTGCTTCCTGCTGCCAGCTTCTGAACCACGCCGAGAACGGACCGGCAACCTCAGACAGCGCGTCGCGAATGGGAGCTGGTATGGGTTGCCGGAATCCGTGGAGGATAAATAACAGGTATCGTAACCAGTAATGCAGAACGCCCCGCGAGCAGCCTGCTGGCAGCCGCCGCTGCCGCCGCACCAGGCAGAGGATAAAGACTGTCCAGAGCCAGGACGAGGAATGGGCGTTGCGCAGCTGCGACCGCCACCCAGCCACCAACTGCCCGCGTACAAGCAAGATGATCGGATCAGCACTACCTGTGGCAGATGAGGCGTGATTACGCGGGAGATACCGCGACTGGATCTGGCACCGAGCGCGACGACATCTGCAGCGCCGCGCAGCCCGGCGACGCAAGGCCTGGAGACGCATCCACTGGTCCGCCGCCCTGCCGTTATTGTTATCAGCCTTAATGACGAAATCGATACCGCCAAGAGCGCGATATAACGGGAACCGCTTCGGCATTGACAGCTTTCTTCTTCGTTGTAAAGATTTGCCCGGACACGCCTGCTTGAGGAACATATTGCCACCGCCTTCCTGGCCCGGGTGCGGAAGGTTCTGCGGCTCAGGATCCAATCTGCCTTCCAGGATTAGGGCTACTGCTCTCCGATGCTGAGCCACACTGCGGCAAGTTCCTGAGCAGTAATCTTCGCTGCTGCCAAAATAGCTGTGGTAGCAGAGCAAGAAGCAGAGGTTGGTGAGCGACCGCGAGAGCATTTGTCCATCAAGTACCTTCCTGCCAACGCCCACTTTTACGTTAAAATGTTCAGCAAACTGTAATGCCAGGAGTCGGTGGGTGGAAGAATGCCGGGAAAATGAATGGAGATGGCAACCCTGACCAGTTCGTGGCTGATGGTTCGAGCCCACCGTCATTGGTCGGACACCTGATGGAAGACGTCACAGAGGCGCAGCGAGGTTCCGACGGATTTCAGCTACCGAGTGCACCTGATCGGCAGCCGGCCGTTCCGAGTCCCAAACCACACCTTGATCGAGGCGACGCCCGGTCGATTGAGCAGGGCGCGGCGGATTCCGACCCTGGCTACCGCAAGCATCTCAAGGTTTGGAGGGAGAAGAGAAATGTGTCCGGTGAGCGAGAGGGAAAAAGTCCGTCGGTCTCAATTGTCAACGGGCAGTAGTGAAGTCTTTGACGAACCGGCTCGTCATTGAGCGGTCGGAGCTCACCGGGCGGCCGTCACAGCGATTGTTCCCATATGCGCACTGTGCCGTGTCTTATAAGGCACGACGACGCCAGGTTTCGCTGGCGCAGGTAATTGCAAGTGCAACCGCACCCACAGTGTACTGGTCTCCGAAACGTGGTTCAGTACGACCAGCATCAATGAATAATAAACTTGTGGCCACCCGTTCCAGGCAATCGCTATCAGCCTAAACTAGGTTAAGTTGGTTTTCATTCATAGATATTGCGGAGAACTTGTTTGCGACAACTCGACAACAGGCAGTTCTGCTTGGTTGAACCGATCGTGGATTAGGCCACGAATGCCGGAAAATCGTGGCAAAACTCGCTATAATTGAATCATTTAACCCTTCTCGAGCGTGCACTTGGGGGTTCAAACAAATTGTACGAAAATCTCCCCACCAAAATGACCAATAATAACAATTACCACTGACATACTGTTTCAAAGATGTAGGTAGAGAGAGAGAACAAGCGAATCATGTGGTGGCAATTCGGTTCCTGAAACAAAGCAACCACTCTGACATGTAGATGTTTGTTTGTATATATGCGGCGTCTAGTTGGCCTTGACAGATCTAGTAATTTTATATATTGAACTCATGGCAGAAATACCTACATATCTGGCAAAAGCGGGCTGAAAATTCCCGGCCAAGAGTGAATTATGACATGTTTCGATGATTAATCGTGGGCTACTAGGATGAAACGTTTCTTACATGGCAAAAACATTGTGCACTCGGACCGCGCAAAACTTCCTTTTTAGTCAAAACAATCACGAATCATCGGATATAGCTGTATGCAAAACGACGCCATCGAAGTGCGAAAGCAAAAAGCGCACTGAAGAAAAAAACTATAATTTTCATTAATTACCCTCGAGCCATCAACGCAGCAGGCCTCTCACTTCGGTTCGAGAAACAAAAATCTTGACGAGTGACCATAAACTCGGATATGCAGAGTCTCCACTCCTTCGATGTTAAGTGAGATTGGGGTTCATAATAATTTATTGATTACTTGGCCTCACAGACGTCGGATGATTTAACCCATGTAGTCTGTACACAAAACGTGCACACATGTACAATACCGTTCATTCACTACGGAACAAAATATTCCACAATGACACACAGAGATCTTCAATATGACCATATTGGCATGCAATTAACCGTCTTTGACCGTCAGAAAAGTTCGAGATCGTCAGTGGACCTCTCCGAATGCGACGGAACGAAGCGAGACCAATCATCCGCATCTCGATCGCTTCAATGCTCGAGCAGGAAAGAGATGCGCTCATACTTCGCATCCGCCGTCAATTATAAAGGGTAAGAAGGGTACTTCTTAAGGCATAAACCAAAGGTTGATGTCCAATATCCGCTGCGATCGGTTCTCGCATTTAGCACCGTTTACATGAGTCTGTTATCTTCAGAGTGTGTTGCAATAATCCAGGACATTCATTACTCATTTACCAGCCAGTGGTGGTGAATTTGGGGGGAAAGGGCGCTTCTCACCTTCAGTTTTGAGTTTCAACACGGAGTTATCATCAACAGATAACTCCGGGACAAAAACTTACGTATCTTACGGTGACATTGAACAGTCCACGTCACCGACAACGGTGGCGAGGTGCGTGCGCTCAATATCAACACTGTATCCTAGCAGCAGTCGACATGCTGCCAGTTCGAGTGTTTCATAGTTGGCCATGATTCCGAAATTGTTTAGCACCCGTCAACGTGCAGCGGCCAACTGCGCAATCAACATGCGCGCAACGTATGCTTTGATCTAGATTTGCGAGTGGCTTTATGCTTCAACACAAAACCCGCTAACACTCCTTAGAAACCCGCGCAACCAGCGAATGAAACCTGCTGTTGTGCACAAATCAAGTCCAGAACCATACCCAAGCCATTCGCTTGGAGTGAATGAGAGTCACATTTTTCTTTTTTTCTACCATTAGGAGCCCATTAGTCGATCGAAGGTCTACTCTACCATTTATACAAAACTACTCAATTAGCGATTCGCTACTACGATGCATGCAGGGAAATAGAACTTACCGGACAGTCCCGAATGTCGCCCATGTTGCCGGCGTTGCGCAGCAGTTGGCCAAAGGTGATTGGCTGTTGGTTCGCCGCCGATAGGCTGCTCTGGGAGGTGAGTGCCGACGCGGACACGTAATGTACCATCTGTGGAAATGGAATGCAAAAAAAAAGAAACAAAAAATGGAATCAATGACCGAATGGAGAAAGAATTTTTCGTATTAAGGAAATCGAGAGTGGGAAAACCGACACGTTAGATAAGAATTGAAGCTGTATATGGGCAGCTTACTCGGTGTAACATGTTTGTAGCTATTTGGGCCGGGTTGGCCCGGGATGCGAGTGGCCGTTAATGATAATTGTCGGGTTTGATGGACCCACCAGAGTGCGTACGGGTTGTTTACGTATTGCTGCAATGTGCGGAATTTGGCTAGAATGGTCGACGGAACGGGGAATGTTTTACAGTATGCCGAAGTTTACTGCAATTGCGGATGGAATGGAATTGCAGTAACGTTTGAAAATCAATGACCTATATGGTTTTTTAAACTAGAACTCTCCACCAATTGAAAGCTTTTTCGTAAATAATAACTGATCACTGATGGATCGACGACGGTGTTTTGAGTGGCGTTTCGAGAAACGAAAATTGATTGCTTGTTTGAATTTCAAAAGCAGCAAATTTATTTGAGAATTGTTTAAAGCGAATGACGACATTCGGTTTTTGGACATCACATTTTTGCTAATAAAGACTGCGTCAGAAAGTATGAACGCAGTCTGAAACCTCTGCCATTTAGCAATAATTGATAACTAATTCTTTTTATGGCTGCATCCTGTTGTTTACCTTTATCTCTCAGCACTTGTGTAGCGGTTTTTTCGTATCCAACAGTTTGTTTCAAAACGCGTGAGAGTTCAGCGGAACAACGTCGAACAATTGTGAACAAATAGTGTACAGAACCCAAAATGTCACTGAGGAAGTTGGCAAACTTGTAAGGAGTAAGTGAGAAAGCCGTGCGAACAGCGACCAGGAAATTCAGATGAACCAAAATCGGGTCGAAAATAAGTTCCTGCTAACTCTCGTTTGTATAAACGTATAATGAAGGCATTCGAGCACAAGAAGGGCGTTTCAGACCGAGATGAGGCCAAAAAAGTTGGCACTTTAAAGTCCATTGCTTATCGTGTCAAAGAACGTTTGAATCTTCGAACCTATAAGAAGCATAATCGGCCGAAACGGAGTCTGAAACAAGTAGCAGCGATCAGGCCCAGAGTTGCCAAAATTCCACGATACGATGCTTGCTGTTAACCGTTCCAACAGGGAACAAAGTTGCCTTTTTTGATTTCAAAACATGATTAAGTTTTCATAGTCTTGTGGAGGATTTCAAACTTTGTGAAATCCCATATCTCGTTAATAATTATCATCCTGGAGTGAAATAATGAAGCCAAAGCGAAGGGGGAGAGGGCACAAGGAGGGGCTTCTGATTTTTTTTATTACGTAAAAGGCCGACAGGGAACGTTTTTACCCATGAAACTAAAATGACCATAACTAAGGAAATATCCAACCGGTTAGGAATATTTTGGCAGTTTTGGAGTCAGGAACTCAACCGCTTTCTTTAAAATGTCTTATGTGAGCTATGGGCGCTATCAGTTTCCGGAAAAACCGGATATCCAAAATCGGGTTTCGAAAATGATATACTTATCAATGTTTCAATAGAAAACCAACAATAATGATACAAAAACTGTGGAATGAATACTCAGGAATGTGTGTGATAGCCATATGAGAATCCGGCGACTTGATTCAGGAACAGTCACCGCGGAGCAGGTTCCCATGAGGCCACGGATGACCACGAAATTCAATTAATTGAATCCTAACAGTAAAGGTGTCAAAATTCTTGGAATCGTTCCAGAAGAACGTTTGCCATAGTTATTGGACCATCCACTCACTTGAATTTGGATTGGCCAGTTCAGAGTAGGTTTCAATGAGGCCACGGATGGTCACAACATTATTAAAATTGCACCCTGGTTCTTCTGTAACGTTTCCAAGAATTTCGACACCCATATTGTTAGAGTTCAATTCAAATAATTTTCTGGCCATCCGCGGCCTCATGGGAACCTACTCTGAACTAGCAAATCCGAAGCCAAGTGACCAGATGGTCAAATAACTATGGCAAACGTTCTTCTGGAACGATTTCAAGAATTTTGACCCCCATATTGTTAGGGTTTAATTCAAATAATTTTCTGGCCATCCGTGACCCCATGGGATCCTGCTCCGTGGTGGCTGTTCCAGGATCTAGTCACCGGATTGTCATATGGCAATCACACACATTCCTGTGTATTCATTGAATGACTTATGGTGTCATTATTGCTGGTTTTCTATCAAAATCTTTCAAAAGTGTACCATTTTTGGAACATGGTTCTGGATATCAGGTATTGTCGGATATGGATGATGTATATTACTCATATTAGACATTAGTTAAAGTGGTTGAGTTTCTGAATCCAAAACTGTGAAAATATTTCAGATCGGTTGAATATCTCCATAGTTATGGTTATTTTAGTTCCCTGGGCAAAAACGTTCCTTGTCGGCCTCTTAAAGGCGTTTTTTTGTTGAACACACAACGGTTAATTCGAACTATATAGTTATGGATGACAAAACCTACGTGGACTTAGTTAAAAATCCTTGCCACTACCACCATATCATACGTTGCATGAAGGGAAGAGAATGAACCAGTCTGAGACATCCATTCAAGTCGAAAAGTTTGATGAGAAAGCTACACTCAGCGAAATAGAACTTTCGATATCCATAAGATTGAATCATGACTATTTGCCATTTGAATTCGTTATAAATTTCATATATTTGCCTTATGAAATATAATGATGTTGAAAAAATCAAACTATGGAGCAACCTGGATTCGAACCTTGGCCGTTGAGGTTATAGGTTCAGTGACTTGTCCACTAATGTTTAAGATCAAAGATCATACGGTTTGTCATGAATCATTTTTTGAAGATTAAGGTTTGTTTTACAAACTTTTATAGATCATTGACAATTTATTGGTGGTTAATTTTTGACATTGTATTGCTAATTCTGGTTAAAAGTATGAATCAAATTGATAAATTTTAGGGATTTAATATTTTTGGGGATTTTCAACAGAGTCTTATGAGTCAAGAATGCGATTTTTAATGAAAGATTTTCAATTTTTTATTGATCATTTCTTCAGTTTTAAAGGTGCAAACTTAGGGCTGCTCGTACAAAGAACAACGACGTGTGAAACAGAATCCATTCATAAGTCAGCTTAGTGAAATTTCAAAGCATCGTTCATAAGTTGAACCTTAGTAAATTCTTAAGTTTATTTGCCTCAGTGTATGGTTCGTGTATACTTCGATGAACAGTGTATTTATGGCTGAGGTAAGATTTCGCAACCCTTCATCACAACTGCTTCGATGAACAGTGAAATATACAGCAAAAAGTGCTAACAAAAATGGTAGAAGTCATTTCGAGCCATGATTCGAGGCTAAAAATATCCTGCCTGTCTCGACAGCAGATACCATTCAACAGTTTGAGAAAGATTGGAAACTTGTCGCTAAGAAGTCTGTGCTGAATCTAATGAAGAACGCTCGCAAGGAGGTGTGCCCGCCCCCATACAATCGCTTTAATGCAAACATTGAGGACACTAACATGATGGGCTACTCTAATGTAAGCAATATTCAAAGGTATTGCTGTCTTGGAAATGTAAGACTCGAATTTCCAACATCTGTGTAGGATTTTACTTACTGAAACCTGGATGAGTAGATACTTTCTGAACAGTCTTTATCTCTCATTGGACAATTTTGAAATACTTTCGCTCAATGCCCAAGTGTTATTTGGTCAAGTAAAATCTGGAATTTTGTGATGGACAGCTTGTTCTCATTCTTCAAAATCAATTTTTTTTTGGTTGATGAGACATGCTGCGTAAATATTTTTGGCTGTATCATTTTGTGTAAGTTTTGAGAACTAACATTTTTTTCTATAAACATCATAAACGCTTCTGGAATCTCAAACATGTTCTCCAAAAATGAGTAATTATTAAGCTGTTTGTAGGGAAGGTTCTGCTCTTTAGCAAATTCCTAAGTTTTGGTTTAATATTATGAATGGGATTGAAAAGTGGGAGGTAGCTCATCGAATCTTCCAGTTTGCTTCTTGCTTGCTTCTTGCTTCTTCTAGCATCTTGATATGAAGTTACCCACTGATTGCCTGTTGATCTGCCAAATTTGGAAAACATTGCAATTGGTTGAGCGGATTGAAGATAATGAAATCACTAGATATAGGACCAAGTCGGTTGGTACATAACAGATTAGCTTGCGAATCGATATAAGCATAAAGCAGCCAACAGCCACGAAATGCTTCTAGAGACTCTCATTTCACAAAATCCTTCAATTGTCATTTCAGGTGGATTAGAAAAGATTGCTCTAGAACGTTCAACTTGCTTGAGGTAGATATTAGTTGCAAAAATTAAATAGTTTGTAGAATGCATTTGTACAAAATGAAACTGTTTTTCCAAAGGAAAACAACTTCCACACTTTGTGAGCACTCAGAGTCCATAAAGTAGATTTTCCAGACTGAATGAAGTTTTCAGCATCAGGAATTCATCTAAAGGGTTTGACCCGATATATTCATGATTTTATTGCGGCGGGAAAATAGTTCGTCATATCATGAATGTTGTTCATGGTATATATCGATAACACGAAAACACAACATATTCATGAATTCATGACGTGGTTTTCTCGTTAAGAAGTACACATTGTTTCCCGTGAGATTGTCAAAAAGGCCAATCTGCATCCATCAGTACCACTAGCGGCAGAGAGCTGTACGACTACTCGTTTCCAGCAATCCAGAATTGGACCAAAAACGCTACTGGGCAATCGTCAAGCGGAAACTCAAAAAGCCGTGTGCAGTAGCCCACAACATGTCAAACTTCAAGAACTAGTTAGCAGCGTACAGGAAGTGCACAAACACCACTGTGCAGAACTTGATGGACAATATAAAAACTAAACTTCAATCGTATTACCGAAATCAGCAATCTGATTAATTGGTACAATAAAATATAGTGCTTTAAAAAGTTTCGAATTGTATCTACTTTAATTTCAATTTTCGAATATTTATAACTACTATTTGATACACTCTTCAATTACTTACGATACGAATAGGTATCATTGGATTTTACCCACCCATGTAACTATATTATAAAGAAATAAACTTTCATTCCCAGACCACCCACATCGGCCGAAAATGATGCTTTTAAATTCCTGAAAAATGATGATGATTGCCTCTTTTCTTCTCGCAGTTTTCTCTGATCATCTATTGCAATACAATTAAGAAGTCTGAGAAAAAGCACCCGTTTTCAAAGGGTGCGACAAACACAAAACCAAAATCTTTAACGAAAATAATTTGCATGTGTGAAGATCGAATTGATTGTTCATAGGGTTTACAGGGTGGCAACGCTTGCTTGTCATTAAAATATATCTTCATACAAACACAACAAATGAAAATCAACAAACGTGTTATGTGCCAAAATCTTACATTTTATTATTAAGAAATAACATTGACAAAAATTACATCGAGAAATTTACGAAAGACGCCATTGCTTGCATTTGACAGTTAGGCCCTAATGAAAAATATTCAATATTCAATATTTTGGTACACAAAAACCGAGAAAACTCGGGAACTGTACACTTGCTGAATATTCTTAAACATTCAAACACTTCTCTTCGAGTCAATTCCGCGACTGCTATGTCTACCGAAAAAACTCGTGTTGTTTTGCTGACTCGAATAAGGTCAAAACAATCGTTAGCCATTTTATCTCGCGTGTTCGGCACGAAAATTCGCCGTATTGTGTTTTTTGTCAGGTAAAAATGCTAAATACAACCAAGAGACTACAACAGGATGCATGTTTAGTTGAAATCTTCTTTAAGTATTTAATACTTATTTTGTAATTATATTTGCAGGCATCCTGCATTATAGTCTTTTTTTCACTCACATGGACACGTTGCAGGTTATGTATCTGGCTTGCAAATTGTAAATAGAAAATATATGAGGATTATTTGCATTACCAAACAATATTACTGACAAAACTGGTTTTATTACTATTTCATTCGAAACTGGATTCGGAGCTATTTCAACACAAAATTTCAGCACAGCCAAAACGAACCAAGCTCCGTAATTGCAACAGAAAAATCCCTTTGTTTGACAGCGTTCGGTAACATTTGAGTAAACCGATGTTCGCTTATTGCTGGTTGGATTTATTGTTGTCAATCAAGTTTTTAGGTAAATTTGACAGATTGTGAGAAAGTAAAAATTTAACGAGAACTCGGTCGTTCCATTTTGAACCGAGCATTCAGCCACCGACAAACCGACATGAATAACAATTGAAAATGTATTTATATTTCTGTTCAAATCATATTACTGACATCTATCGTCATGTTACCTGAGAAGGTTTATTGAAGCCACGAACACGTTTGGGAACTTGATAAGAAGGTTCACTTCTGAACAATTCTGGACACATTTATTTGATGGGATTGCTGCATATTTGAATGGGTTGTTATGGTTTCTTGATCAATAGTGAAGATTGGGTTTCATGTCGGTTTGTCGGTGATTCAGCATTCGTTTTGCGTTTATATTTAGAGCGTCACCAAAACAAACAATCTTCGAAAAAATCAAACCCATTCGTCAAATGCCAGATTATCACATTTACAAGGAATCAATAGTTAAGGTGAAGACACAAGTACACCACTGGTTTTGTTATGCACGGGGTATACGTACCGTGAAAAAAAACCGTGAAAAAAACCGTGTTAATTCCGGACCCCGGGCAAAAAAATTAGGGTGAAAAAACCGTGTGTCATAAAACAGTGAGGGGAGAAAATTCGATATTTCTTTTTATCTGTGTAGGTTACGAATTCATGCATATCAACAAAAAGGACTTCTGTTCGATAAACGAACTGTTCATTTTTGAAGCACGTAATTTCACACGTGACGTATGTTTATGTATCATTTTTTATATCGAAGATAGATTGCATTCTGCCGAAAATCAGTTTTTCAAAGTGTGTACACAACCGGATGATAACTGTTCATGTACGTGACTATGTCCATCGGAAACGGAACATGCGAAACTTGATGAAAAAGATGTTCAATTTAACTGTTTAATGTTTTTTTTATGTCTGATTCTACCTGCAAGTGTCACCTCAAGGACATCGAATTTATATGATACTAGCAGAACCCAGTGCGAGCGTTGCTTCGCTAGCAACTAAATGAATGAAAATTCAATAGAACTGCAACTAACGTCTGTATCCGCAATAATCTGGTCACCTCAAAACATGAATAAAAATAAATTTCGCATTATATTTCCGTCGTAGTTGATTATTTCAGATTCATGGGATGTGATTTAACAATTCGTGAAGACAAAACATAGTTATTCGGTATTTGCATAAAATTTTCGAACTTAGCGCTTAACTTCGTCCATTAGGGTTTGTACAGGCTCTTCAGAAATCGTAGAAGTCGTCTTTGTCCAAATTTGCTGGAAGTGTTTGATGTCTTTGATTCTTTGATTCTTTGCTTCTTTTCAGAAAGCTTCCGCTTCATCAGAGCCCAATATTTCTCGATTGGTCGTAGCTCTGGGCAATTTGGCGGGTTCGAGGTTTTTGGTACAATGTTCACTTGATTTGCTTGGTACCACTCCATCACAGTTTTAGCATAGTGGCATGATGGAAAATCGGGCCAGAACAAAGGTTTTTCTTTGTGACTTTTGATGAAGGGTATCAATCGCTTCTGCAGACACTCTTTCTGATAGATCTCCTTGTTGATTGTGCCTGTAGTGACGAAGGATTTATTCTTTTTGCCACACGTGCAAATTGCTTGCCACACAAGGTATTTTTTGGGAAATTTCGATGCCTTCTTCGTTCTGAAATGCTCAGCTGTAGCATTTCTGGCCATAGCAGAATAAAAAGTCAGCCCTGGAAGCTGCTTGAAATCCTCCAGGACATAAAACTTCGTCAAATATTCGCAGCACAATCGTCGAGCCCGTGATTTTGCTGCCAAGTTCTGTTTGTCGTTGCGATTTGGGACTGTTTTTTTACTTTATACGACTTAAGTCCCAACCGTTGTTTTGAATTTTGAACAAAACCAGGCGATATCCCTATTGTACGAGCCACCGTTCGTTCGAATGGAGAGATTTGGGTTTTTCGCTAATATCCTTTTCACCTTTCGGTTTTATTATGAACCTTCATTAAATATAATTTAATCTTATTATGTATATATGATAGATATGATCACATCACTTATCAAGGTGAATCCTGATCCATCGAGCCCTACCCTAGCATATAAAACCCTCCTGTGACCTTTGTGGGGATGCAGCGGTAAACACGGTCCCTAAACAGCAAAGGTCACACTAACTTTCCTTCCCTATTCCCACCTGATTGCAAGGACGTGGCCGGCGCCGTTATTGATTTTTAAAGAAATTGTATCACTGAAACGTGTACAGTGAGAATGGTCGGTTACTCCCAGCCCCATTTAATTGATTCATTGTGCAATTTCACTGATTCTGATCAATCACGGAGTAGCAACCATCGATACGTGCAGTCAGTCAAGCTAAAGCTAAAAAAATATCCTTTTCACCTTTCGGTCCAATGTTTTTGTCACTTCTCGGTTTCCTTTCCACCGTCAAACGTTTCGAAAATCATTTGAGCACATCGTGAACAGTGAATTTAGGCAAATCAAATGTTTTTGCAAGGTCCCGTTTTGACAAGTCAGGATTTGCCATTCGCCCGTACACAATTCGTTCGCGCACTTGTTTTTCTTTCGTCGCCATCGTGAATACTAAACATGAAATGTAAACATCAATCATAGTCTTTTTCATCATAGACTGTCAGCTATACCACAGTGAAATTTTTCATTCCTACGTGCAATATTTCAAAAGTTACAATGATTTGAAGGTGTCCGGATTAATGTGGATGCAGACCTTACACATATAAAAAGAAACGTTGAATTTTCTGCGCTATCATATGCTAGTTTTGGCAGAAAATAATGGGATTTTTCATTTAATTTTAAGGCATATTACGCCTGAAACTAGATCCTGGTGCATGGAAGATTGCAAAGAATTTCGTTGTTCACGCTTCCTTTGGCTTGAAATTAAACGAGGGGAAATTTTACTCGCTCCTTAAAATTTATTAATTGTTTTCTGTGTATATTGAATACGGTGTATAAAACATGTGTACTTTAACAATACAAACATCAAATGAGAAACCAGGATGCTCCCTTCTGTCGAACTAAAGAAGACCTGTCTGTAATCGTAATTCAGTTTCCCCAACAGATAGAGAAGTTCGAGGTGTGGAAAATCCTGATCTCTATTAGAAAAGTACACCAACTGTCTCCTCCGAGAGGAAAAAAAAAATTCAAATCGATCGACCTTCTTTCCAATATTGAAAAAATAAACTTTCCCTCGCCCCATTCACCCCTTAAAATTGATTCGAATTTTCCTTCCTGCCGTAGTGGAGAAAACACGATTTAAAACCCCTGCCCTGGCAGAAGCACTGATCTACATCGTCGTAACTACTTTTGCTGCTGCTAAAGTCACGTCGGCGCGCAGAGGAAAAACCAGGGCAAACGGGATCGCCCCCGTTGTTGTAATCAGCTAAACTGAATTCGCACTTGGTAGGTAATATTTTTTTTCTCTCTTCATTAGGCACTTAGCACCCGAAAATATCACTTCATTTCAGTTGGAGTTGAATTGCCCTGGCTCGGAACTTCGGATTGACTGAGATTCCCGGTTTGCGGTATAATTTATTCTACACCAGCAGCACGGCGGCGAAGCCAATCCGGTGGATGAGTTGATGCTCTGGGAAAGGAAAGTCTTGGCTATGCTTTCCCGCGAGTATGCTGTTGTTGTTGTTGTTGTTGCTCTGGGGGTGCCCACAAACAGACCTTGTTTTGCATTTTCCTCGCACAAACCGCTCGTCGGTGGAAAAAAAAATGCGCGAAAAAAAAAAATCCGCCAACAGTAGGCTTCTACTTGCGGGGCGGCGATAACGAGGGTGAACCAGTCTCTCTATCTTGTGTTCAGTTTCTTGGCTCAGCTCGGTGGGAGTACTGGCTGGCTGGGCTGCATAAAAGAACTTCTACCGTTAGTTGGGCGATTTTTCTCTAGATTTGTTCCTCAGCGGTGTTCAACCGACTGCTGATTGGGACTGTTAGGGAGGTCGCTGAGGGAGGAGGGGGGGATTGTGCGCCATCGCATCGTGAATGCTAAACAGCATCTGTTTTATTGGTATGAGATTTGCAGTTGCCACGCTTTTTTCCTTCGCTGTCTTCCACTGTTACAAGAAGCGAAGTGCAGCACTAAAAGAAAGGTGGCAAAAAGGTGCGCACTGATCTCAATGAAGTAATCAGGTGGAATATATAAATAAGTCGTAAGAATTAATTAGACTCGTTTGAATGTTTTGCTGTGTGCTTTCGATTGGTGGGCTCTCAGTTTTGGGTTACGTTTATTTCCGTGAGCCACTTTCGGGAGTGCTGAAAATCGTTGTCTTCATTGGCGATAAACGGTCGTGGAGGATTATCTTCCGGTTAATGTTACACCGATTATATTACGATCAAATCGAACATGCGAGTTCAACGACTGATAAATTTTATCGTCAAACTTTCCCTTTGTTTCGAAAACTCATTTTTGCCTATCATGGCTGGTCTGCTCTCTGTATAATGGTCGTATCGAATCCTCTGACTGGTTATGCTTGAAGGTGATTTGAAATGCAAATTTTCGGGCATCGTAGGAGAAAAATAATCAAACGACCACGCGCGTCTTGAGTTCGAAGGCGATGAAACCAGATGCCCGCTAATGGAGACTCTTGCGGGCGATAGATTTTCAGTAGAGCACACAGAAGTTTGAGAAGGCTATTCCAAAATGGTTGGCCTTTTGGCTTGAGTGGCTTGGAGCTAAGCGAAGGTGAATGGAGCGGAGCAACAGGTGAATGTCTGCCTGTCGTAGCATATTGTACGTTCTGATCTCTTCTGGCTGCCACCGTGTTTGGATGGAGGGGGTTAAAAATCAGATCTGGGTCAGCTCTTTCGACTGCTGAATATAGAAAGGTTGCATACTCGGAGAGTTCTGTGTAATGAATTCACGATGAAAGACAAATCTTACACCGGGTACTGATTGGTTTCTCCGATTCGTCACCGCGCAACAGTCACATGACATAAATCCGGCTTCGGAGGAGTCAAGGTATGACATTAAAAATAAGCGAGGAAAAAAACGCACCCCAGCATTGCCAGCATTGCGATTACCTAACCTAACTGACTTGCTCAATCGCACTTCCAAGACAGCAACTGATTGGTCGATGGTTGATTATGATTTATGACGAATGCCAAGGGAGAAAAGGTTCGTCACTGATGCTTCTTTTTTTATTATTAATCCGTTTATCACTTTGTTGTAAAGTAGCCACACGGTTGAAATGCACCCAACAAGGTCATAAAACTTGGTACTTTATCTCCCTGGCTGGCGGCCATCGCACATCGGATGGATGGATGGGGCGTGCGCTTTCATCGGCATCGAGCAACATCATCAACAGCTTCCACAACACAGCATCATTATGCATCGAACGATGAATTCGCTACGATTTGTTAGTGAAAGTTTCAATATCACAGCTTCCAGACGGTCGTCGTCGCCGTTGTTTCGGTCAATGCGACATGCGGTCGTTCGTCTCGAAACTCAACCCGACCGATTGACTGCTGCGATGTCGCTTTTTTCTCTTCTGTGCGCTTTGTGCGATTATTCGGAAGCATGTTTTCGAGACCTGATAAGCTGTCTTCTAGCCATACAAAGCAAAGGAGTGATGGAGAAATTTCTTATGTTAAAATATCTTCGCTTTGTGTCGTGTTGAAATGTTTTCTTAATTTTAAATTGACCTCTGCATGAAATGGAAGCTCGATATCGATCCTTATTACGACAAATTTTTAAATATATTATCAAGTGATAGATCGCAGCGAGCCATTGATTTAGGCAACCGTTGCACAGTGGGCAAGAACTGACGAAAACTAAGGAAAAATCTATAACTTTTGTCGCTTCTAAGCGCGGCTTGTAAACAAAGGCAATTTCCGCTTGAAAATTGTCTGGGGAATCGAATGGCACTGGTTTCCAAGCCACATCTTCATTTACAGAGCCATGCGTTGGTTGAAACAACTTCTATTCAATTTTCCAGGAATTGTCACATTGGGCTAGGACTATTTTGTTGATCCTTAGCGTCTCCGAGCAAAGATATCTATAAATTAAGGGAAGTGGGGTAAAATCAGCCATATTTTTTATTCATAGAGCCGTACGATAGATGAAATAACATTTATTCGATTTTTCAGAAAATTTTACGTAGGATAAGTCTTACTTGCTAGATCTTGAGCCACTCCTAGTAAAGATATCTATAAATTATTCAATAATATAAGGAAAGTGGGGTAAAATCAGCCATATATGTGTTCACAGAGCCGTGCGGTAGTTAAAACAGTTTCTATTCGATTTTCCAGGAAATTTCACATGCACTATTTGGTTGATCTTGAGCCTCTCCGTGCAAAGATGTCTATAAATTATTCAAGAATATAAGGGAAGTGAGGTAAAATAAGCTCTTTAATTCCATAACCACATCCGTGTGGTGATTAAAACCAGTTCCATTCGGTTCCCCAGACATTTTCAAGCGGAAATGGCCTTGTTTACAGTTACAGATTTTTTCCTTAGTTTTTATCAGTTCTTGCCCACTGTGCGTTGACTGCGAAGATTTACAGAATAGATTTTTTTTTGACGTAGACTACGTCCTACGGCAAGGGTAGGGTGTCAATTGAAAATTTAAAAATTAGCGACCGCCATGAAATGTCGTTACAAATTATACGTTTATAGATTAATAAATGATCCATAGATTTGCAAGAAGTTTACATCAATCGGTTAGGAAATTATCCACGTATCAAATCAACAATCAAACATTTTACGTTAACAATTCTAAACTATTGAAAATAACGGAAATCAAAGGTTATGTCTTATAATTTTGTTTTGCAGGCTAAATTTAGGCCGTGGCTAACTAGACCGAGAAGGTTTTAATTCTAATCCGTCCTTCTCAGGACGACCAATTCAACTTTGAGCGAGTTTGTTTCGCGGTTCGATGAATGCGGAGTTTTTTTTGAACAATCAGAAATTCATTTTTAACGTTGAAAGTTTTGAATTTCTCGGTCATCACAATATCTACGGCAGGCATAAAACCAACCGAAAGTAGGGTAACTGCAGTGAAACAATTCCGGGAACCTTGGGGATTTATTCCTAACTTGGCCTCAAGAACAGACCCCTTGCAAGCTTTACTGAGGACTGGAAAGAATTTTGAATGGACATCAAAAGAACCAGCAGCATTCGATGAAATTAAATCAGCAGCCTCTGACATCCGAAATTTTGGGGTTTTTAACCCACGGGACTTAAGTATTCTTGTCACCGATGCCAGTCCATTTGGGCTTCGAGCTGTCTCGCTTCAGCAAGCAACTGATGGAGAAAGACGAATTATAGCATATGCAAGTAAATCGTTGTCTGACTTGGAACGCAAGTATTTCCAAACCGAACGAGAGGCCCTAGGACTTGTTTGGGGAGTGGAACTTATTGGGTACCAAATTTAAGCTGGTAACAGACTGTAAGCCCCTCCAGTTTTTGTTAGGCCATCGATCGAAGCCCTGTGCACGGATAGAACGATGGGTGCTTCGGTTACAATCATTCAACTTCAAGGTAGTTTACGAGACCGGCATAATAAATTTAGCGAATGCTCTGTCAAGGCTTTCTCTGCTAGACTTACACCCGTTTGATATGGGAGGAGAAAAATACATACAAATGCTGATCAATATGCCAGCTCCAGTAGCACTTCCATCAGAGGAAATAGTTACTGAATCGCATAAGGTCGAGCAAACAAAAGGAGTTATTGAAGCGTTGATCTCTGGGAGTTGGACAGATCTCTCTAAACCTTTTAAACCGTACTCAGCAGAGTTGTATCGAATGGAGGGAGTATTGTTGTGAGGAGATCGCATTATCATCCCAAAGACATTACGGAAACGAGTATAGGAGTTGGGTCATGAGGGTCATCCCAGAATGGTAGTAATGAAACGACGATTGCGACAGAAGGTGTGGTGGCCAGGAATGGATTATGAGGTGCATGGGACCACTTCCATCAGGTCATAACCTGTTGGTAATAGTGGACTATTTCAGCAGGTTCTTAGAGGTAGTCACATGAAGGAAATAACGGCTCTACTTACAGTCCAGGCGCTCCATGAAACCTTCTGTCGATACGGTTTGTGAGTAAAGCGGTACATGCTTTTTGCCAGGAATATGGGTTTAAACTTCAAAAAACTACCCCATACTGGCCACAGTAAATAAGAAAGGGGTAATCGAGCATTGAAGATGCGGCTTCAGATAATCCAAGAAATCAGGGGCTCAGATTGAAGTGGGATCTAAGGATGTACTTGCTTATGTACAATTCCACTACTCATTCAACAACAGGAATTGCACCGTCACTGTTGATGTTTGGCAGAGTAGTGCGCGATAAATTACCGGCAGTTCCTCATTATGGAATGAAACTTGTTGATGAAATTCAGGATCGGGACCGTGAAAAGAAAGCAAAGGAAGCACAATACGCAGATTGTCAACGTCGAGCTAAACCTAATTCACTTAGGGAGGCAGACACGATCGTGGCAAAGAGGTTGACGAAAGAAAACAAGCTTGCTACGAAGTTCAGTCCTGAGGAGCTAACGGTATTAGATCGTCACGGTACAGATGTCAAATTGCACTCTAAGGAAACAGGAAGGGTGTTCCATCGCAACGTGTCTCATTTAAAACGAATAGAATTGTAACCAGGTGGCGATTCATCAGTTCCAGAGTCATCGTTATCCAATCTCAACCTTTAAACAATCCGTACCGCTTCGAAGAGGTTCATCGAGATCAACAACAGAAAGACCTCGTTGAGACGGTATGCCACCAGCGTACCTGAGCAGTAAAGATTGGACTCGGAAAAAATGCGACACTTTGTTTTGGGTGTAACTTTGTATCGCGTGGGTAAAAATTAATGAAATTTTGGGTAATACTAGTTAAAAGTGTTATGTTTATGCCTGCTAAATTTCTGTCGATATGTCAAGTAGTTTTAAAGATGCATTCGAAACAAGAAGAGCTACGCCAATAAATCTTGGGCGCGGTGATCGATAATCCTGGTCAGTCGCACAGATGTATCGGCAAAAGGCTGGGAATCCACCATTCCACCGTGTTCCGCGCTGTGAAGATGTTCCAGGAGACGAGACCGTCGTGCGGCGCGCTGGAAGCGGCCGAAAATCGAAAACGGAATACCCAGAGAAGGTGCGGAAGATAAGGCAGTACTTTAAGAATAACCCGAACCTTTCCACCCGAGACGTGGCCAAAAAGGTCAATTCGTCGAAGTGGTTCGTCCAGCAGACCATGAAGCGGGCTGAGCTACGTGTTTTTAAGGTCAGGAAGGCGCCAAACCGGACTGACAAGCAAAACACGGTGGCCAAATTGAGTGCGCGGAAGCTGTACCGTGAGTTGCTGGTCAAGCTGGTGGACAAATGCGCGAAGAAGTACCTGTTGTGGCAGGTGATCTGCAAGTGCGGCCGGTACAGCAAGCCGTTCGTTACAACCGGCACCATAAACGGGCAGATTTATCGAGGGGAATGCTTGCAGAAGCACTTGCTGCCCTTCCTCAACTCTCACCGAGGTCCCACGCCGGATCTCGCTTCGTGCCATCACGCCAAGCCTGTAATGGATTGGTACGAAGCGAAGGGCGTTAATGTGGTCCCGAAGGAGGCAAACCTGCCAAATACACCAGAACTTCGTCCGATCGAAAAGTTTTGGGCGATAATGAAAGAAGAAGTTGAAGAAAATCGGAAAACATTCAAAACCGATGAAGCTTTGAAGAAAACGTGGGAGAAATTGTGCAAGGAAGATGGAAAAAACCTCGCCTAAGATCTCATGAGCAGTGTTAAGAGAAATGTACGAGCATTCACCTTGGGCGAGGAAGTTCAATAAATAAAATATGCTAAAACATATCTTAAATATAGAAATAGGTGGTGCATGCAAAAAACAGCGGGAGATAATTTCTCACCCGTGTTAGGCAGTATTGGGAGACGGACAAATCGCTAGAACTAGAAACAAGCAATAGGTAGTATAAGAGCCCGATCGGCAGCATAATCTGTTATCAGTCAAGGGGATTTCCTCCCCCTTGCCTACCCTGCATGGGGTAGTATGGTAAAGGGATATGTGCCTCATTCGGATACTACCGTTCAATGCACTCCGCTCGTTTTCAAACTTGTATCTTTCATTTTCAAAGCCTGCCGTTGCCCTATACAGAACTATCAATACACTTTCTCTTCATGTCTGTTTGTTCTAGCAATAAATTACCGTCCACTCCTAGCATGGAGATGAGAAATTATCTGTTTCTGACAAACTTCATCAAAGATCGTTACTTCCACGCATGGGAGAATACAAAAAACAACAATCAAAGGGTAAAATTTAGCTGATTATCACGGTTTGGAACCTTTTTCATATTGTACGCCACATTTCACACAGAAAGGTTGGATTTTTTCCCTACAATGGCTACCATCTCCTTGTTTATTTGGCGAGAGCATACTTTTCGGTTTTTTCCGCATCCAAGCTTTCGATCCATAGTCAAATGCTGGTCAAACAATTCCCAAGTAACAATTTTAGTTTTATTTCTGCCGTATAGCACTCCTCTCGGCTTTGTTAATAAAACTACATTCAATACTGTTTTGTTCACCAACACTTCCTCTATGCATCTTCGAAGCCGAAATGTGTACAAAGTGGCCCAGTCTTTACACGGGCGTGAAAACTAATTAAGAAAACCTTTATAAGAACGAACAGATTTTGAAAATGTTCTAGAGATAGGTGTTATGACCACTTGAGAACCTGTTGGCTGCAATCAAAACCAGCATAGGGCTAAATGGCCACAGCTGTCATACTGTGATATCGTAGTTTTTGTTGTTCTGCTTTGTTCGATTCTCCGCTCTTCTGATTCATTCAACAGTAAATAATATCTAAGAAAAATGTTCTAGTGTTGCGTGAAATGTTGTTTGATAGCTAAATATCCAAATCAAATTGAGTTTTATTTAGTGTATCATGCTCCAAATCATATGCGCATTTATTTTTATGGTGAATATTTGCACGATAAAATCTGATAAAGTGCGCCTCGGAAATTATGCGAATTTACATCAACAAAAACAAAATCGAAACAAATATATTCGATAAGTTCATTATGAATTTCCTGAAAATTGATGGAATTCAATGAGGTTATCTAAAAGAATGCCGAAATTGGTCTCCAATCTACAGTTCATTCGTATTACATTTAATAATAGGTGTATTTCTTTTTCCACATTTCAATGATTTCTTAGATTTCAATATGTCGATTGAAAGAAATCACAGTTTTGCCAAAAAGCCAAGTTATCTTCGCAATGGCTAATACAAAACTATTTGGTCATTTTATGACTTTCCTCAATGTTAATTTCATCTGTTAACTGGATGCAAAATGGGTTTAAAATGCTCAACTGACCATAATAAGATAATTTGCATGCGTCCTAAAACGGCATTTCAAAACAGCATTTTACGAGTTCATAAAGTCATAATAAAACCTTTGATAGGAGTAAAGGGAACTTTAGAAGACAAGGTTTCAATATCGTTGTAAAGAAGCTGTGAAGGTTCTCATAAACCTGACTAAAACTTGAGAACTATTGGCACCTCTTATTGCCATGATAAAACCAAATTGATTTCTAGTGGCTTTCATAAAACTTTGGTAAAACTTAATAAAGCTGGATGGTTTTGGCAGTGTTACTTGGGTAATTGTCTTGAAAAGGGCAGATCAGGTGAAGGAGGTGATTCCAGCTATTTCACCTCAAATCACGAGTTCAAATCTCATCTGAAACAATCCAAAATTGCCTTGAGAAAATTACAAAATTAAAATAGAAGAATTCACCATATTCATTGTATGGCTATTACTATTTGGAAATATTAGTATAACAATAGTTAACGTGTAACACTTTACTTATTGTAGAACACATCGTTGAAGCTGTAATAAATAATATTTTTCCAAATGGATTTTCCATGTTTCGCACACCCCTACACACGTTTGGTTTTTGCCACTCTACTTATTATATTCACATACAAAACATTAATAAATAGGCCACATTCAGCGTGCCCAGCTACAAACCCGCCCTTTATATTCTTTTTTTTTTCTTTCACATCACTCACCTGCGTAAACGGAAGCTGCTCCGAGTTGGCACCGCATTCGCACACACTTTGCTCGACAACGCGCATGGCGAACCGCTGATGGGCCACGCACTGCGGAGCATCGCAGCTGTCCCCATCGGTCGCGGACAGATGCTGATGGACCCGGTGCAGCAGCAGCTCGAAGCACTCGGCCGCGTCACCGAGACATCCTAGCGGGAAGCGCCGCCCGGCCAGTGGACCGCTGGCCAGCGCTCGTCGCAGCGGTTCCGGACAGAGCGCCGGCTCCGAACTCGTCTGCAGTTGGGAGAACAGTTCCTGAGGAGAAAATAAAATGAAACGTCGGATTTTTAGAATGTTGATATTGTGAGGTTATGTTCAAGAGCGGGGGTTAGATAGAAACTCACAACAACCGAATTGATGCAGGACATGTACTCGTAGTGCTGCTGGTGCACGCTTTCAGTCTTCATGCGATTTATGACTTCATGATAGGACTCATTGCCAAGGCAATAGGTGGAAGCACTCAGCTTATTTGGACTGTAGCTGTTGATATCACAATATGGGTGGTACTGACCGCCCAGGGCAGCTTGACTATTGATGGCATTTCTAGAGGTGGTAGTTTTTGGTAACGTTGCACACGAGGAAGGTTGCAGATAGTGGGGAGGTGTGGTAGAGCAGCTGCCTGCCGATGAGACGACATTGCTGGTGGATGTTACCGTGGCAACGCTAGTACCACTTACTGCCGTTGATGGCGTCGCGGTACCGGTAGTAACAGTAGTAGCTGCAGCAGAAGCATCTTTCCGCTTGTAACGAAACTTGATCATCTTGCCGGAGCGCGTCTTTCAACTTTTCCAATCCGATCAAACCAGACAATGGCGCAAGATAATCATTTAATAGCTATCTGTGGAAGACGTGTTTCGAAAAAATGTATTTTCGGTTCGATTTTGTTACACCATGGTGCTGTAGCGTGGCGGTGATCGGATTTGGTAACTTGTTTCTTTTTCTTCTCCAAAGATAAGTAGACATATCACACGTGTGCATTGCTTTCATCTGATAAAGGGGCGACATCTGCGGCGTTGCACAATGGCCGGGCACCCGCAGCATGGAATTTGACTCATCACCGTTCAAATATGTCGAGAATTTCCTTCTTAGCCTACCCACCCATACATCAAGAAATCCTTTTAGTTCAGCCACGCCGGCGGATTATGAACCAACAAAGAAGAAAGAAAAACGACCCGAAGCTAATAGCCTCTTGTAACTGAGAGACCTCGTGGTGGTGCTCAACTTCTTCGTCAGCGGAAATGCACGATGAGTCAGACTCTGTTGTGCGATGACCACAGGTCTTGTTTGATTTTCTTCTAGGTTGGTGTTTTTGTTTCACTTTCGCGAAAAAAAAGGGGGTTTCTGACGGACCGAGCGAGCGTCCAGTGTGTACATACGAAAGTGAAGCAAACGTAAACAACCTCGATTCGAGCTCGAGACCGTAGTTGTCGTCATACTTGTTGTACATACAGGAAAGTAAGCAATTTCAACTGTCACTTGGAGCTCGCCTCGGGATGACGATGACGATCGGTGATTGTGGAGCAAAGAGATTTCGAAAACAGGAAACCGGTCGGGTTCCAGTTTCCTCTTGAAGTTGAACTCGCTTTCCGATCATGAGAGGAGATCCGTAAGCGGATATCCCGCGGTTCCGTTCTATTATGGAAGAAACCAATTAGATCCGTGAAGATTGGTTTATACAGCCCATTTGAATTTTAAGACCTGAATTAATTCAGCCAAGTAGAATTCGATCTAATTTACGTCGTGTGTACTTGTGGGCTACACGGTGAATGGCGACGGCGACGACGACGACGACGATGGCAGCACGGGCTGACGCCAGTCGTTTCGCGCCTCCACATATAGAGTGGGCCGGTTTATGGCGTGCGTGATCGCACACTGCGTGGTACAACTCCGAGATTAATTTGTAAATATGACATGTCTGTGACAAGAAGGGTGAACTTGAGCGCGACTCAAATGGCAATAAATCAACACACGCATGCGAGCAATGGACAGTTAAGCTGTCAAATCCAGATGTGATGACGGTGCAATTCGAACAAAACTGCGATGACTGCGAAACCCTTTCCAGGTAAAAACAGCGAAAATTTTCACAATGCATAAAAAAATGGTGTTGTTAAACCATTGCTTAAGTACCCAATAATGAGCCATTCGAGCAAGCCTCGTTAGGCCATAGTCCATTAGCTGGTCAATCGATGAGAGGGACGACCTAACGTGGCAGGAATGTCAAGTGCATTCGACGACGGTACAACAGCGACATCGCAATATGAATGCGATGATAGGTCCAAAGTGTCAGTCACGATGGCGCACCAAAAACGGACCCGAAGGTGCTGATGGTGCTGACCAATCATTACCAGAAATGCTTGACGCACTGGAATTTGGAGTGTATTTTAATTTTAGGTTTATTGTTGCTTGTTGTTGTTGTTGTTGTTGTTGGTAAAAATGATACTGCTTTGATGACTGACGGTGAGTACTGGGTAATAGAAGCTTATTCTATGCTTATTTTCAGCTGATTGGTATGCCGAACGAGTGGTGGCCCAGTTTTTGGCGCAGTTGAAGTTGGGTGTTTTGCTTTCAAATTGGTTCAGATGTTTGGGAATTTGATCTAACAGGTTACGTAGCGCATTCTGCTCGGTCTTGAAGAATTTTAAGTTGCGTTACGTACGCAAATGTTGGCCTAAAAACCGACGTGACAAATGGCGTGGAATATTGATGTTAACTGAGCTGACTATGTTTGGAAATGTCTTAAATGTCGTTGCATGTGCCAAAATGGTATTTCTTGAAATTAGCACCAAACAATTCAAGTTGTTTGATCTTTCGATTCGTTGCTGGGAAAATTCCCAGAAAGAAACATGGAAGTTTATTCATATCTTACGGTCATGTGTCGATCAACTCTTTTTTAGGACCAGTGAGTCGAATTTCGGCGGACCAACCTTTCTTAGAAGACATAACCGTGGACGAAAAATTGCAGCAAACTTGTTCAAGATTGAAAATGAAAACTTGGTTAGGACAAGCTGATTTTTTCAATCGAATTAAATTTTCAAAACCAAAGTCAATCCTGTCATTGGCTATGTTTCGTTTATACTGTGACATTTTTGAAAAAAATAATGAATTTTAACAAACGCGTAAACTTTTACCTCGTTTGTTTCTAAGCCAACGGAAGCGTTAACAACGAAATTGTATACAATCTTTCATGCGCCATACAACAATGATTGCAATTTTCCATTCAATAGACTAGAGTGAGGCGTTATCTGTCTAAAATTTACATGAAATATTCCAATAATTTCTGCCAAATCTACACGCTAAGATGAGAATACCTAAAATTAGGTATTAATTTTATCTGAAATTAGGTATTGTTGACAATACCCAAAATATCGGTTAAATAAAACGATAATAAACAGTAATTTTTACTGACATTTATTTAATGTTCAATTCCGAATATTGGACGTTATTATTTACATGAACTAGAATAAATTTTACGTCACTGAAGCAAAGCGGTCACCATATTTTTCCTAGTGAAACCGTTAATAATTTTCTGGATAATCTCTCAACAATAGTTATCCATTTCGAAAACTTTGAAGCAATAACTTTTGATTTATTTTTTACTCTAGCTCTAACGCATCCATGTGGGCCAATGAGAATTTGATGCAAATCGGCATCAATGTTGGATCGATGCAGTAAAAATATTTCTATAGTGGAGGAATCTAGGTTCGTAATGCAAAAGTAAGGTTAAACCTCGTCGATGGCACTCTTGCAAAATATTTTTTCGAGGTATTAACCAAAGTAATTGGTGATTAAAAGGGCAGAAAATCGTCGATAATGACGTTACTGATCGATTC
>JASCZW010011976.1:0-30117 GCA_034211315.2 Aedes japonicus
AACAAACTTTCTGGAAATAAAGTAATACTAAATGGTTAAGTTTGACATCATTGGTTTATTGAACCTCTTCTCCCAACCCAAATGCCCGCACCTTTGCCTTGACCCCTTTCATCCAATTTTGGGCAATGATGGGACCGACTTGCTTACTTACTTTTAACCACACTTTCTTTAGTTCTAGTTCATTTTCTATCAGTTTTGGAGTTTTAACGAGCTTTGCCTTCATGATTGCCCAAAATTTTTCAATTGGGTGAAGTTCCGGAGTGTTTGGAGGAGTCTGACATTATTATCTTTGTACCAGTCTAAGACGGACCGGGCATAGTGGCAAGATGCCAAATCCGGCCAAAACAGTATTGGGCCATCGTGAGATCTCAAGAAAGGCAGAAGTCGTTTTTGGAGGCATTCGTCCTTGTAGATTTGTCCGTTGACGGTCCTAGAGGTGATGAAGGGGCTGACTCATTTTGCCACATCCGCAGATCGCTTGCCAGACAAGGAATTTTTGGCGAATTTCGACAGTTTCTTCTTCCGTACACTCTCCGGGACGGCCAACTTAGCGGTGGCGACGTAGTGTTCCTGTCCTGGCATTTGTTTGGTGTCGGCTTTAATGTAGGTCTCATCGTCCATCACAATGCAGAACGGTTTTGTGAGCCACTCCCTGTACAGTTTTCATGCACGAGTTTTGGCCACCGAGTTCTGTTTATCGCTCCGGTTCGGTGTCTTCTGGACCTTGTACCCATGTAATCCAGAACGTTTCATTGTTTTCTACACATAACAAACTGAAACTTTCGCCTTTTCTGCAACATCCCTGATCGGAATGTTGGGATAACGCTTAAATTGGTTCAATACCATCCTGGTCTTCCCCGGATTTGAGTGTTTTTGCCAATACCATTTTTCCGCTTGGTTGTCTTACGGTCCTTGAACGTTTTGATCACATGAGAAACGGTTGAATGTGCGATTCCGAGCTGTTTTCCGATCCATCGATGAGAAGCGTTTGGGTTTTGAAGTGAGTGCTTAAAATTGGTTGGCGCACTATTTCTTCATTCGAAGCCATCACTGAAATCACTCGACCGATTTTCACGAAACTACACTATTACACAATTGACACAATCCCGTTACCCTATAATGTTGAAATAACATTCATAAAAAATCGGTATTTATCGGTATAAAGTTGGAAATCGTTATTTTCAGAACCCTTGTCGGTATATCGGTATTGAGAATAAAAATCGGTATAAATACCGATAAATCTGGTATACCTGGCAACGCTGGTTGGGAAGGAGCATCAGGGTATCATTTAAGCTGAAACTGGACGATGGTTTGGTTGACTGCCTGAGCCTAGGAGGGAACGAGCATTGTCATTTTCTTTATCCTACCGATTCGAATGTGGTGCTGTGAATTCTACTCCCAACAGTTTCAGCGAGAGTGACGCGCCCTTTTCATCAAGCAATCATGTAGAAAGCTTAATAAGTATTGCGAATGGAAGAATCCAGGCTGAAAAAATAAAAAGACACCGAGTGGTGATGAATCTGACAGCTCCCATGTTAAGGTATCGGACGAACATTTTAAAATGCTGCTAAAAAATTCAAATGAAATTCTTATTAAAAGCGGTTTGTTGTATGATGCAAGAAAAATCCAAAACTTCTCAATGAAGACATTTTCAACAAAAAATAAATCAAAATATTGCCCCTATTTTGCAGTAAGTAGTAATTTTGCGGAAGTAAGTCCGCCTTGATTTTCGTTCGAGAAAAATTCGTTCAATTAAAGGTTCCGCCACTTAAGGAACCGGAAAGTGTCGAATTTCGTACATAAAAAGGTTTTTGGTCCTTCGAATCGGATATGAATCACTGACCTATGGATATACAGATTCCGTTTTGAGTTTTTGAGACTGACGACACGAATGACTCCATCGGTACCTGGAAAAGTTTCAACGATTCGACCGAGTAACCATCGCTGTACTGGCATGTTGTCCTATATAACTAGCACTAGTTGTCCGACCTTGATGATGACGTACATTTTAAACTGTTCCAGGAAAAACATAATTTAATGGAAATCAATCCTAAATCCAAGTTTTTTCAGTACTTTAGTGTGCTAGTTCCTTTCACAATATTCGGAAAACCCGGGAACCTCCCAACCCGGACCCACCATAGACGCTGAACAAAGGACAGAAAACAGGATCGAAAACGAATTCATAGAAACCAGAAGATCTATTTTTGAGGACAAGCTGAGGACCCAGTACATGAACATATACCATTGCCAAGCACCGGAATACAGAAAATGAAATTTTTAATGGAACCGAGGACAAAATCCAGCATCAAGTCTGAATAGTGCTAAAAGTACCGCACCATTTCTTTTGACTCCTTTACTCATCTATTGTTTTATATTCACTACTCCTGCTTGATTATGAGACTGAATCCTGAATGCTTTGGTAGGCTGTAGTTTTGGTAAGTTGTATCTATCACATTTCCATGGACCCTTTATATTTACAACCATTGCATATTGCGTTAATTAAAACGCCGGGTGTGAGTGACCAATTTCTACCGAATTTAAGCGATTTGGTGGCACTTTGCACTCATTGGAGCATCCTTCTGTTTGAAGGCTCGTTTCCTAACCATTTTTCTGCTCATGTGACTGGACGAAGATTCATTGGATAATAATTGGGTGATATCCTACCGTATTAATACAAGCTATGTATTAACATATTTTTCAAGCATTGGTAGGTAATACTTTCATTCATTCAATTTTAACCAAATTTAATCAAAGGTAAACTCTCACTAAATACGCGTCAATCAAGCATTGCACATACGCTTGATTGAAAGTTTCAGTATGTCACTACTGGAGCGGGGCTTATTGTGTACGAAGATAGCTTCGGAATGCTTGCGTTCTTGAAATGGGCTATTGGAGTCGCGGTAGAGCTGTCACCTTCTAATCCCCGGATTTAAGCTTTTTGCAACTGTAAACAGCAAATATGAAACAGTTGCAGGAAGATTCTATCCATAATACCGCTGCCAGACAGTGGGAATTAGATTGTAAAACACACACACACACACACACACACACACACACACACACACACACACACACACACACACACACACACACACACACACACACACACACACACACACACACACACACACACACACTACACTTATTACACAATTGACACAACACAAAGAAATACATTCAGTTAAAATTTCAATATTTTTACCCACACGCTAAAAGTTACGAACAATTGCGTGTGTCCAAATTTCATCGAATACAGTCTTTTTACACTTGGCGATCTGTCAAGACAATGAAAACAAAATTAACTATCTAAAAGAACAATGAACGCAAGATTACAGCAAGATGAAAACTAAATTTGATATCAAATTTGACAATTGTGAAGAGAAATCAAATTTAGATTCTAATTTGATGTTCATAACATAATTTTAAAATTGATATCTTTACGATATTAGACTTTACTCGGGATGCGCGTTGTTTTTGTTTGCTTCTTCTGACCAGGAAGTGGCCGTTTTTTAAATGCACTGGTTTTCTTTATGTTCACTTCGCACTCTGCCAGTAATCAAATCCCTGCTATAAGGCGACTCTATATCGAACTTCAAATATACGCGGAAAATTAATTTTTGTTTATATTACGAAATCGAAGGTAGAACTAACAAATCTATTCGTTGTTTTCTGCAACGAAACTGATTTGTACTTATTATGAAGATACATTCGTAATTAATGCCACACACGCAACTGTCAAAAGAACGAAGCTTTTGTTGGCACAGAAAGAACATTCGTACATTGTACGTGAACAATACAAAGAGCTACGAATATTTGGTCACAAATTAAAAAGAAACGTCTCTCTGATGGTGACACGCAGGACTGATAGATCTACTTTATCGACTCGAAATGTAATTGATCGCGCACGGGCAGAGTGTTCCCTACGTTGTTTTTAAAACTTAAATAAAAGACCACTACAGAAACAGTAGCTACTTGACTGGTAGGGTAGGACATGTATTATTGACGTTTGCACAAACAGTAATTGACAGAAATAAGCAACCACGTGGATTTGTACAGCGGCTCTGTAATATTTCAGACATGGGATTCGAACCGTGGTTGATCTCACTAGGCCATGCTGACTCGTGAGAAGATGCTTGATTAATGAGCATGAAGTTATAAGTAGCTCTCGACAGCGCTTTGATTTTTATTTTGGGATAGATAAATTATTCCCGCCCATGCCAGCTGCAACATCATTTTGCAAGAGTACAATAAAAGAGAAACAGCGATTGGCTGGTTTTCACGAAATTCATTTCGTACAGTATACAAAAATGTGTATTGAAGTATTTCACCAGATCAAAAGCAGTATAAATGTTTCATACAATATACGATACATTTGTTCTATGTACAAAATCCATGTTTACGAAACGCGTGAAAGCTATTTTACGAAAATTATTTTTCAGTGTAGCCTTTGCACGAGCTGTTCAACTTCTCGTAGAATTTGCGTGTGCCGTTAGCACGTTACAGTGCTTCCATTGCTTCGCGGTCTCGATCTTCCATGTGACGCTTTTTCCTTCGAAGAATATAATTTTACCTGTTCCGTGCCTGTCTATACCGTTCCACATTCGCTCTCGTATGGTGTTGCAGCATTCTCTCCTGGGTTGCATTCTTCTCAGAATCAGAAAATGGCAACCTACAATTAACAAAGCGAAACAATTGATTTCACAACAACAAAATCCAAATTGATGCAATACTTCAACGCTATACGATAAAGAAGAACATGCCATATAAATAATGTAAACCAGGCGCAGCGTAGTCTAATCTCATGTATTATATAACTTCGATTATAACTAGGATTAAGAACAAGGTGTAACAAATGGTCTACTCGTGACTGACGACTGTAAATAAATAGCAAAATACATAAATTTTACACCTCTACTATCTTTGTTCTATATGACGACCTCAGCGATGCCTCTTGCTATTAAGCGTGATACTCAAATTATGTCACGGTGAAAAGCAACCCCCCTCTCCCATTTCGATACATTTTCCGTATACCATGTCATAAAACTATGAACTCTTTTCTTCCCTTAGATTGTGACATAATTTGTGCATTTGATTTCTCATAAATCAATAGTCTGCGATGTAATAGCTATATGTTTCTTTAGAAATTTTATTAGACAAGCAACAGAACAGCAATTTATTATGGAGTACCTATACAATATCATCCAATCAATATTTTGGATTTGGTTTTAAGTAATTTTTTGCTGCTTAGCTTGATCTTTTTTCTTTTCTTTTTCAGTCTTCTTCCGTTCACATTCATCTGCTTTAGCCTTTCTTATTCCCTCGCGCTTAAATTTATTAACTTCGTGTTCTTGAGCTCTCTGTTTCTTTCGTTTTTCATGTCCATTTTCTCATTCTTTTTCTTACTTATTTCGTCAAGTCTCTCTTTTGCTCACAGGAAAACATTGCTTCGAGTAGTAGCGATGCTAAGCAGCCGGATGTGGGGTTGATGGAAACTTCAAATACTTTGAAAGTCGTTGAATACGTTCCGGCTTAGAGTTTTTTGTCCGCATCCCGTGGAAAATTGCCTGCGTCACCAGGTGGATTTTTACCAGAATCAGGAGGTGTGGAGTCCACATTCATTAAAATAAAAAATCCCGTCAGAAATGATCAATTAATAAGACGTACACTGATAGGCAAAATAAAGTGCCCACCTCTTCGTTTTTTCAATTTCTCTCATGTACTTGGTTCAAATTAAAGTAAACACAGTGTAGCTTTTTTTTCTTATTTTATTTTTTATATTCTTTTTAAGTTTCACTTATGGAATACTGAAAAAAGGGAGTTTTACTTAAAGAAAAAAATAATCAATTTGTGTTGAAAAAAAAAACAGTGACAAATTAAAGTGCCCACTTCAAAAATCGAAATATTTTTGATAAATTGAAACACCCCTTGATTGTTTATGTTTTGATATTTTGACATGTTTTGAAGCAAACGGCTCAACCTGGTGCATTTGTATACGTGATCGCATTTGATTCAATTGAAAAAAATGGAGAACGCTGTGCTTTCGAAAGCAATTCCCTTGTGTATCCGAAAATTGATCGTTCGTGATGTGCAAAACGGTGAATCGCACCGGGCTGTTGCTAAGAAGTACAGTATCAGTAAGGCAGCGCACGGTGGGCAAAAACAAGCCAAAAACGGATCTTTTATGGCCGCTAGTTTAAATCCCTTAGGATGAGCATTTCTAGTGTAAAAAATCACGAGAAATCGATTGGAGATGGTTTCAGGCACCGCACGACACGGGAAGTTGTCCATTTTGCCCGATTCTCCCCTTGACTATACCTCAAACTCATATGTCATCTACACGAATGCATGTTTGTTGAGATTGCAAGCAAACCGGCCACAAACCGGGTTATTGTGCCAGTTACACTTCAAAGGCGCCGCAAAAGAAGAAAAAGAAAAAGAATATTCTGCATCAACCAGGTTAGCTGCTCTTCAAGACGGAGGTTCCTGACGGTGGACATGAACGGGTCTCAAGTCACCCTCTAGTTGGACACCACGTCAGATATCACAATCATTCCGAAAAAGCAGTGGAATAAGAATCTGGGGTCGTCATCACTGACTCCTACTACATGGAGTGTCAGGACAGCGTCGGGTAATCTTCTTCATCTACTTGGAGAACTGGAATGATCAGTCACACTCGAAGGTGTCATCAAAGTCGCAACTTTCTACGTGACAAACCGTTGCAGCAACTTGTTCGGTTTGGACTGGATAAAGCTATCCGGACTATGGGACACTCCGGTGTCTGCAATTTGTAACCAGATTCACGTTGCTGCTGGTCAAGACAATCAGATTCAACGGTACAAAGCTGCATTTCAAGAAGTGTTCAAGCCCGGCCTGGTACTCTGCAAGAAGATGAAGGCGCAACTCATTCTCAAGCCCGATGCCAGACCCGTTTTCAAGTCCAAGCGACCAATTCCTTTCACGTTCATGGAAAAGATCGATGCAGAGCTGAAGCGTCTTCAATCCCTGTGTATCATTTCGCCAGTGGATTTTTAACAGTGGGCTGCTCCAACCGCCGCAGTAAAGGAACTAGGAGAAAAAGTACGTTTCTGAGCCAATTACTCTACCGGGCTGAATGCTGCTTTAGAACCCAACAAATGTCCACTACCTGTTCCTGAAGACATGTTAAATTGATGCCGGTGTTTGAGTATTAAAGGGTGTCCACGATGAAATTGCCACACTATGAAATTGCTCTTACTTTTTAACCGTTGGGTAGAATTTAATGAAAATTTGGGTGGATTCAGTTCATAGTGCATTATTTACATCCTGCAAGTTTTAAAGTCCTGTGATTAAAACTCGCGGAAATGGAGTCGAAAGAACAGCTCGTGCGTGATAAAATCTTGCGCATTCATCACGAGAACAAGGATCTCTCGCATCGTTCCATCGCTAAAACGTTGGGAATCGCGAATTCCACGGTGTCGCGAGTGCTTAAGCGGTTCGAGGAACGGTTGACCACCGATCGGAAGCCCAGAAGTGAAGGAAAAAGTATTCCGTACAACACCAAAAATCACAACCGCGTAGTTGGGGCCTTCAACCGAAATCCGAACGCCTCCGTTCGGGATGTGGCTAAGAAGCTGCACCTAAGCCGAAGTTTTGTCCAGAAGGCCAAAACTAAGGCTGGGCTTGGAACGTTCAAGGTACAAAAGGCCCCTAATCGCGACGAGAAGCAGAACAAGTCCGCCAAAACCCGTGCCAGGAAGTTGTACCTCAACATGCTGACGAAAGTTGAATTCTGCATCATGGACGACGAAACATATGTGAAGGCCGACTTCAAACAGATCCCCGGCAACCTGTTTTTCACGGCCAAGGATAAGTTCAGCGTTCCGGAGCATGTCCGTACTCAGAAGATGTCCAAATTTGCGAAGAAATTCCTGGTTTGGCAAGCCATCTGCACGTGCGGGAAGCGGAGTGCACCTTTCGTGACCCAGGACACGATGAACGGACAGGTGTACATAGAAGAGTGCCTCCAGTAGCGGCTGCTTCCTCTCCTGAAGGCCCACAACGTCCCAACAATCTTCTGGCCGGATTTGGCCTCATGCCACTACTCCAAGGACGTGCTGAAGTGGTATGCGGACAATAAGGTCAATTTCGTGCCGAAAATGTTCAACCCTCCCAACACTCCGGAGCTCCGCCCCATCGAGAAGTACTGGGCGATTATGAAGCAGCACCTTCTTAAACGACCTAAGGTAGTGATAACAGTCGAGGACCTGAAGAAAGTATGGGTTTACATGCAAAAAACGGTTGATTCACAGGTTGTGCAGAATCTTATGGCCGGGGTTAAGGCCAAGGTGTGGGCATTTGCGTATGGACTGTAAATAAAATACGAGTAAAATGGTAAAATGAAGTTTAATAGTTATTTCTCAAACCCTGAAAATTTGATGGCAATCGGTTGAAAACTCGAATTTTGCGAATCAATTTTGTGTGTGGCAATTTCATCGTGGACACCCCTTATTGACCACAGTGATGCATTGCAGATGCTCAGAATCAACACTCATCGAGGTCTATTCCGTTTCAACCGGCTCGCACCAGGGGTAAAATTTGCTCCCGGGGCTTTTCTGCAGCTGATGAACAGTATGATCACCGGCCTTAAAGGAGTGGATTCATTCCTGGACGACATCCTGGTTTCTAGCAAAACCGAAAAGGAGCCCCACGAGTACCTGAACGCTTTGTTTCAACGACTTCAAGATTATATATAATTTGAAGAAGAAAACATTCTTCAACCGCAGATCAAGTATCTTGGACACATCGTTGATGCCAAAGGTCTCTGTCCTGAATCCTATCCAAGGTAGAAGCTTTCCTCAAGATGCCACCTCCCGAAGGTCACAACTCTACGTTCATTCCTTGATGCAGCGAATTTCTGAGGAAAGATTGTCCAGGAGATGCACTAGCTACGACGCCCACTCTACGCACTGCTTAAGAAGGATGTCAAATTTGCTTGGAATCAGGAGTCCCAGAAATCGTTCCAGTAGTTCAAGGAGTCCGGTATCGAGGCATGCCTTTTTCACAAGTTCCCAGATGGTACACTCAAAGCCATCGCTAACGTATCCCGCACTCTCACTTCCGTGGAGGCAAACTATGGACAGATCGAGCAGGAAGGTCTTGTGTTGGTGTTCGCCGAGACAAAATTCCATCGCATGCTGCTAGGACGCATGTTCACTCTCCAAACGGATCATCAACCACTAATGTGGATCTTCGGACAGAAGAACGAAATTCTCACGTAGTCAAATGTACTGGCCGAGAATTGATAAAAGCGTTGCTGACTTTGTCAACACATTCCAAGTCGCCCTGGGAACGAATTCCCTTCAAATTTGCTAGCCCACTCAACGGTAGACTTTCTGGTAGTTGTGAACGCTTTCTCAAAGTTGCCAGAAATTCGCATCGTACTATCTTCGACTACAGCAGTAGTAATCGAGTTTCTGAATGAGCTATGTGTACGCTTTGGTATTTCCAAAGTCATTGTCTCCGATAATGGCACCCAATTTACGTCGAAACAATTTGCGGCAGGAAGAACGGTATCATCCATGGTTCATGGTCAGGCGAAAGAGTTGTGGACACGTTGAATTGGTCGCTGCACCAAATCAACGAGGGGAAATTCATCACGGAAGCGCTCTAGACTTTCCTCCACGTATACAAGACTACCCCCAGTCGTGTTCTGAATGGCAAGAAACCTTCGCAACAGATGCTAGGCCGAAACATGAAGACAGTCCTGAACCTTCTTCACCACAATCAACCGAAGCCTATTCTTCTCAATCATAGGTGTTAGGTTATAGGCAAAGGTCATAGGTATAGGTGATAAGGTCTACGCCAAGGTCTACAGCAGCAACAACAAGTGGCAGTGGGCTCCTGGCGTGACCATTGAAGTCATCGGTCGTGTCAACCACAATGTGCTGCTAGACGAGTGGCATGGATGGAGGAAGATTTTCAGATTACACACCAACCAACTCAAGATGCGTTTCAGTGAAGAGGAAACAAGTGCAGCAGATTTGACACCTTTGGAAATGCTGGTGTACATGTTTTGTCAATCCTTAAAAACATCTGATCCGCACACCCCCCCCAGCAATGTCTAAATCAGGACTCAGGAGTCAAACAGGACCCCGTTGCATCAACTTCAAACGTTTATTCCGAGACACAACCGGCCTGAAATTGAAGTAGAAAAATAGACCCACAAAATGAAGAAGATTCCAGTCAACACGAACGAGCTGAAGTCATTTCCGAACCAGAAGTAGGTTCCAGTCCGATCAAACAATCTGAATTGGAATAAGAAGAAGATATCCAACCATCAACTGATCCTGTTCAAGAAATACCATCGGTCCGGCCGTAGAGGATGATTTGGATGCCTTCAAGATTTGAACCATACCTGTTCTGGAAATAAGAAGTAAGGGGTGTTGGACACTATCATAGCAGTCGGACAACAAGCAACTACAGTTACCGTGGACAGCCTGGCAACGCGTAGCAACCGGGCAGCACATACAAGGCAGTCAACAAACTGCCAATTCCAATGCCAATGCCTCAAAAAGAGAATTTACTAACCTAAAACGAGGTAAGTTCATAATATAATACCCCGATTGATCCAAATCCAACGCACATCCAATTCAAACTCAACAAATGGATTTGGATTGCTAGATTTAGTTAGGAATTTGGTTTTGAACAATAGATTTTCATCAAGCAGAGGAACAATATGCTGCAAATCTTTGCCTGATAAAAGGCAGAGATTTCTGGATATTTAATCGTACCTTTACCACCATTACGGGAAACGTGATCCCTTCAGAAGTGTGAATAAAAGTTAATTTGCGATTACTGCAATAACAACCGACACGTGCCAGCCGACCCGCATCAAAGCCGTGTGCCTTCCCGTTATCACAGCGCCCTGGCCGCGTGTGGCTTCGAATTCGATCAACCGTTTTACAAAAGTGCCAAATCGAACACCCATCCATCCGGGGTTGAGTTGGAATTTCCCGGCAACATTCACAGATTTTCGCCAACCTTCATCGCCATCCGAAGAAGTAAATATGCCGGAATGAGGGAGCGAACCTTTGAACAAAAATCGCCAACAGCGGTCAACTGTGAGCCAGCAACCCTCGTCTGTCCGTTCGTTCCTACGACTCCTACGACGGTCTAGGCGCGAGGGTGTGTTGGCGAAATGGAAAGCAAACACCGCAGTCGGAAACTGAAGGGGCGGTATTATTCTTCCATTTAAAACTCCAAATTAATAGAAAACAGGTTCTTTCTCCCGGTCGTCACTTTCTGGGTTGCTGCGATGGACGGAACAAAGATTCCAAGCGAATAAGAATGGATTCACGAAAATTGAATAACCGTGCGTAATCTCCGCTCGTAGTTCCGCTGGACTGCTGGGCTGATGGGAGATTCATTTCGACGAAATTCCCTAGAAAAACCATTTCCAAGTCAATTTAACTTATTTCAAGAACAAGTTTTTGACAGCCGCTCAGGAGCATATTTTTTTTCGGTTCGGTTTAGGAAAGATGACGAAAACATTCCTTCGTGTTTGTATCTCCCGTCTGAGGAGGAGGAAGAGCTGCTTCCGCGAGACGGCTTCGGTTCCAGAAGACAAAGTTTCCTTTCGGGCGATTTTTAATTTGTCAATTACTCCTTTAAATTGGCTTTTAAAAAGTTTTCACTCCCCGTGGCTAGTCGGTGGCTGAGGCGGCAGGTCCAAGTCCAGCCAAGTATTTGAGGGATGAAAACGATTGTACATGTTTTCTTGCGGGAAAGTTTGACTGCCTGACGAAACCTCAGCATCGGCGGTGGTGGAGGTGGGATGGGAAATTCTTACGTTTTTTGAATGCTTGCCTACTCCGGGGGAAGAAAGTTCCCAGCCCATGATCGGAAGGATGACTGATGGAAAGGAATTTCGGTAGAAAAATGTCTTTGAAGACAGAAGGAGGTATTTTGAAGGGTGATTGTGGGTTTCATATTGTCATGAAGTTTACTTTACTCCTAAACCAAATTCAATCATAGCTGCATTTCTTCAAAGTCCATTTGCCATATATTTTATTCGACGAACCAACTCCCTTCGGGACCGAATCAATCACAATTGCAGGAACGATTTCCTCCTGCAACTATCCCACTAACTAACGACCTCTCGAAGGAGGAAATACACTCTTCCAGCACACCGGCAGCAGTAATGTAACCCGAGCCAAGATCCAACCAAATGACTTTGACAGACAAGCTGTATCCATCTGTTGAAAGCTTCACCCGTCTTCAAAGTCCGAGCTTATCGTTGAAACATTTCTTTTCGATTTTTTTTTGCTTTCTGTCTTTCTTTTTTGCCACTGACTGAGACTCTTAGGCAAGCCCGACGAAAGCAGTAACAACCGATCGAATCCAATGCAACCAGGCAGTGTGGTTGGTGATGACAAGCGAAGAGGGAAATCTTGTGTCGAAATGATGAAAAGAAAGCGATATCAAAAGAAACGACCGAATTGATAAGGATCTTCCTTGGCTGGATCCTCACCGCCCCCCCCCCTCTTCCCCTCTTCCTCAAGGACTCGTTTGGCAGGTCCCAGAATGACATCGGCATCGGCAGTGGATTTAATTTGATAAACGGCATCCAACGAGACTGAGCGACTGCTTTCCCGGAAATGTACCGACGCACAGTGGTTCCCCAATAGGCCATTAATACAAAACATTGACTTCGAAGAATAAGGTCTGTATCCGTAATAATCCGGACACCTCAAAACACGAATAAAACATAAATTTCGACTTATATATCCGTCGTAGTTGTTTATTTCAGATTCATGGGATGTGTTTTAACAATTCGTGAAGACGAAACTTAGTTATTCGGTATTTGCATAAAATTTTCGAACTTTGCGTCCATTAGGGTTTGTACAGACTCTTCAGAAATCGAAAAAGCCGTCTTTGTACAAATTAGCTGGAAGTGTTTGATGTCTTTGATTCTTTGCTTCTTTCCAGAAAGCTTCCGCTTCATTAGAGCCCAATATCTCTCGATTGGTCGTAGTTCTGGGCAATTTGGCGGGTTTAAGGTTTTTGGTACAATGTTCACTTGATTTGCTTGGTACCCCTCCATCACAGTTTGGGCATAGCGGCATGATGCCAAACCGGGCCAGAACAAAAGTTTTTCTTAGTGACTTTTGATGAAGGATAGCAATCGCTTCTGCAGACACTCTTTGTGATATATCTCCTTGTTGATTGTGCCTGTAGTGACGAAAGATTTACTCTTTTTGCCACACGTGCAAATTGTTTGCCACACAAGGAATTTTTTGGGAAATTTCGATGCCTTCTTCGTTCTTAAATGCTCAGTTGTAGCATTTCTGGCCATAGCAGAATAAAAAGCCAGCCCTGGAAGCTACTTGAAATCCTCCAGAACATAAGTTTCATCGTCCATAACAACGCATAAAAACTTCGTCAGTACAAACGTCGAGACCGTGATTTTGCTGCCAAGTTCTGTTTGTCGTTGCGATTTGGAACTGTTGCAGGAGTTGCCGTACGCCCGTACGAAATTCGCTCGTTCACTTGTTTTTCTTTCGTCGCCATCTTGAATACTAAACATGAAATGTAAACATCAATCATAGTGTATTTCATCATAGACTCTCAGCTATACAACAGCGGAATTTTTTACTCCTACCTGCAATATTTCAAAAATAACAATGATTTGAAGTTGTCCGGATTATTGCGGATACAGACCTTAATACAAAAAATTTACTCTGAAGAATACGTGTTTCTATCTGGGCATTGCTTTGTTGAAGATGTATATTTCAATGTTCAACTCTTGATTTTGATGGTTTTAAACTAAATTTTTTGAAATCGGGTCGTATATATGAGAGTCATTGGTATCCTAAACTCAACATTATATTAGTGATGTATAGCATTCATTTATTCGTCAGTTAAACTTTTTTCTCAATAAGAGCATGCGTATTTTTATGGATATTTGTTTTCAATAAAGTTAATTTTGAAATTTTATGTCAACTACAGAGTTGATATTTCAGTTTTTGTTCAGTATAAATGCACTCAAAATAGTTTCTTTTGACAATATATAAGAGAATAATTGGAATTTTTCGGCATACGTAAAAAATTTTTTCCCCCTCGATCCTCCTCACCAAACCTTCATCAAAACTTGCCAAAATGTATTGACTTCGACTTGTAGTGAGATCCAGCTGCGCATATCTGCGCCCAGGTTTGCTGTGATAAATTTATGTGGCTTATATCAAATAATTGCTCTTCCTCTTACAGGGTGCGGCAGAAAATAATGCGATAAAATTTTCAACTAATTCAAGCAATAATATCAACATTTTCGAGTGCAGTTATCTTTATAAAGTACTTTTCAACAAATTTATTCAAAGTGTCCTCCATTTTTATTAATAACATCCTCGAGCCGACGCCGGAAGCCAGAGCATGCCTTTCGGACGTAGTCCTCCGACATTGACTGCTATGTGCGTGTTATGGTTGACTTCAGGGTTTTCACACTAGGGTGTGATGTTTTGCAGGCTCGTGCTTCAACAAATGCCCGAATCGAATAATCGGATTACGGATTAAGATCTGGACTGCTAGGGGGCCACAAATCCTTCGGCCAAAACTTCATGTTATCAATATAAATTAGAAGAAAAATTAGTAATCTCCATTTAATTCCAACTACCTTTGCTTATCTTCGACAGATACTCGTATTTCGTCTACAATGTGCAGACCAGGGTTGCGGCTTATCATTTTTGACTCAGGCATATTCATTTGCCAATATCTCCTTTCAGAGGGTCGATTTGATAATATGATGTATGATGAACTTGTAGTGCATGAGTAAACCTACAACTTTGTCTAACAGTACATTGCTCTTACTCCTATATCTTCGACATGAGAGCGTATATTCACAGTGATCTTCACGATGATGATCGCGTGATCTTCACCGCGAATATCATCGCGAAGATCACTGCGAATATACGCTCTTATTCCTCAGATATAAGAGACAGAGCTATGTATTGTTAGATCAAGTTGTAGGTCTACTCAAGCACCATAAGTTCATCATACATTATATTTTGAAATTGAGCTTCTGAGAAGAGCTATCGGCAAATGAATATGGATAAGTCAAAAATGATAAGCCGCAACCTTGGTGCAGACTTCTTCAGTGTCTCGTACTAATAACTAGGATTCCTGTTATCGTTCAACCATTGTTGGGTTAGATTGGACGTGTGACATGACGTTCCATACTGCTGTAGGACAACGTTTTGGTCCTCGAAGAAGTTGGCCTTCACCCAGGGAAGCACTTGGTCCTTTTAAATACCGATATACACTTCAGCATCAATGAAAACAGGCGGCATTTTCAAACCGTTGGACGCCACCAAGCCGGATGTTTAGTTTGAAATTTGAATTTCACTTTTTCCGGAACGTTCTCCATCTTCTGCGGTGAAATGAACCGGTCCGTGCGGCTGTTGGCCACAGCATCGATGCTGAAAAACTTTTCGTCGGAGAATAGGATTATCATTTTTTACTTTTTCAACAGGGAAAGCGATCTCTTGGAACGAATCACTCGTAGTTCCTTGACCCGGTCCGTAATCAAGTGGCGTTTCACTCTGGCTCTGGAAGAAGCATGCTGGTTTTCTTTGATGATTCTCCGCATGGATTTCTCCGAAATATTGGCAGAAATCAGTCACAAGCTAAACTAATTAACCCAATACTCAAGTTTGAACATTTTCGCATTATTTTCTGCCGCAACCTGTAGAACTTATGTACAGAAATAATCGACACACACATCTTTTCCCCTCGATTCCTCTCACCAAATCTTCAACAAAACTTCATTGAGAGTATTGACTTCGAGGTGTACTGTGTTCTAGCTGCGCCTTTCTACGCCATGGTTTGATGTGAATCGTTTAAGTGTCTTATATCTAATACATTGTTTAAAGCTAAAGGGCGATACGGTCAAAATTTGGTCAATATCAACTTGACGTATTTCTTTCAATTTTGCAAAGAAAACACCCCTCATTTTGAAGGTGTGTGTGTGTAGAATGTTGCTCCTATTTTGATTTTGGAATTCACTCTTCAGTTGTCAAAATGCCGTCCAAGCAAAAAGAGCAACGTATCAAAATTTTGCTCGCGCATCGCGAAAATCCGAGCTACTCGCACGCAAAGTTGGCAAAATCGCTAAAAGTTGCCAAATCAACCGTAACAGATGATGTAATTAAAGTGTTTGAGGAACGTTTGTCGACAGCCAGGAAGTCTGGATCGGGGAAATCGAAAACCGGAAGCCGCTGAGACGACAAAGAGAGTTGCCGGTAGTTTCAAGCGAAACCTAACCTATCTCTCCGAGATGCCGCAAATAAGCTGGGTGTATCGTCATACAACCGTGCATCAGAGCCAAAAAACGAGCCGGACTATCGACTTACAAGAAGGTAGTGACTCCAAATCGCGATGATAAAGAAAATACGACGGCCAAAGCGCGATCCCGGAGGCTGTACACGACGATGCTGACGAAGTTTGACTGCGTGGTAATGGACGACGAAACCTACGTCAAAGCCGACTACAAGCAGCTTCCGGGACAGGAGTTTTATACGGCAAAAGGAAGGGGAAAGGTAGCAGATATTTTCAAGCACACGAAACTGTCAAAGTTCGCAAAGAAATATCTGGTTTGGCAAGCCATCTGTACCTGTGGCTTGAAAAGCAGCATTTTCATAGCTTCCGGGACTGTCAACCAAGAAATTTACGTGAAAGAGTGTTTGAATAAACGTCTGCTGCCTTTCCTGAAGAAACACGGTTGTTCCGTACTGTTTTGGCCGGATTTGGCATCTTGCCATTACGGTAAAAAGGCCATGGAGTGGTACGCCGCCAACAACGTGCAGGTGGTTCCCAAGGACAAGAACCCTCCCAACACGCCAGAGCTCCGCCTAATTGAGAAATACTGGGCTATTGTCAAGCGGAACCTAAAGAAGACCAAAAAAACTGCTAAGGACGAGCAGCAGTTCAAGGCAAACTGGCTTTCTGCGGCGAAGAAGGTGGACAAGGTGGCTGTACAAAATCTGATGGCAGGGGTCAAGCGTAAGGCCCGGCAATTCGGATTTGGAAAAGCGGAAGCCTAACTGAATATTTTTCCTGAATTTTATACTAATTGAACTTGAAAAAGAAATTTAATTTGATTTTTTAAATAAACGATTTCACCGATTTACACGCGTTTTCCCTTGACCAAATTTTGACCGTATCACCCTTTACAGTGTTTGAGAACCGATTACACTCAATTCTGTTATAACGCGATTTCGTTTTTAGATTTTGTCCTCATATTTTCTTTGATTTTTGTTTGTGATTTTTTGAAACTTGTAGCATTACATTTGGTTGAAAATTGAGATCACATGATCAACAATAGGCACCTAAACAAATTGAGTATACAGGCCGAGGGGGCTGCAACTCCCACGATGAGCGTTAAATAAAGCTTCCCTGGAATGACAATTTCGACGATGATGACGATTTTCTTTCTGCTGAAAGCATTCTATGCGATTAGCATGATCAATCGCGATGACAATGCGATCAGACTTAAAATTATCGCTGACAGAATGGAACTGCTCGAAAAATTTGACAACCAGAACTGCCAGAAATGAAATGACATTTCTCGCTTCCTAATTCAGTAAAATTTTCTCCTGACATCGCAAGAAAATCGCAGTTCTATCCATGGTTCGGATTTTTTTTCCATTGCCTATTCTTCGTTAGGCCGCCAGGCAAGTCGTCGTCAGTTCCGTGTCCGTGTTAAAGAAAGTTGACGGTTTTATCAAGAGCACCATACCAACCCTCCTTAAAAACGAGGTCGAGAGAACAGGCTTCATAAACCAGCCCCTGGAAGACCTCACTGAAGAGCAAATCAGTAGAATGGAGGCTGGTATATGTAGATTTCCAGAGCTCATGAACCTCCCTGCAGGAAACCTTGTATTACGGAAGTATAGAGAAACCAGAAGATTTTAATTTAATGAGTGGAGAGAGAGCCTTGCTAATGAAAATGGCGGGGGCTGTGAAAGCAAATGGCTGGTCTTTCTTTGCTAGAAATAGATCCCAGAGATTAGCTGGATGAGTAGGAGATGCCATGGAGGAACTTGCCCTAATAACTAGGACTACTTCGACTAAACAGAAATCAGAGTACCCATCATGCCTTATTTAATACGAGACCATTATCAGAGTGATCACAACCTGTCAGACTTTAATACATGAGACAGAAAACATATAGAGGCATAGACATAAAACCACATCCATGCAGAAGCAGCAATCTTGGAATTTAATTATTTATAGACAAATGTGGCTAAAACAGAAAGTTTTTGGAATCGGAACTCTTTCTCTATTACGCATTTATAATTCGTATTCTTGTCACATAAAATGCTACAGAAACAATGGTACTGAATTATACAACAATCTACGACAACAGTTACACGAGATACGCAGATTCAAACTCGACAAACTAAACTCATTCGATAGTCAAGCGAAGATAGTAATGGTTTTTTTAAGCACCGAAACAAACGTAAACAACTGATTTTGTTTCGGGAAACTCGCTTGCTTGGATTCACTTGCTTGAAATAATCAAAACAAATTTCGACACTGTTGCCAGAAAAGAAAAGGGTAGCTCGAATATGAATGTCATACACAGAAAAAAATCTTGTAGTAAAAACAACCATTTTACCCGACTATGCTTATCTTTAAAACTATCATGAAATTTCATTCAAATTTACTACGTTTATGGTAAAACCTTCAAAATCTGTGGTATATTTCACAGACCATATATTGATATCAACCGCACCATGGTTGATCTAATCGCAGGCATGGTAAAATCAAACGCATTTATAGTCAGCTGAAAATTGTTGGTGATTGCGCTTAATTTAACCCTCGAAATGGTAGCTTCTACTGCGGCTTTTGTATGCGTGAAGCTGCCACACATGCATTACATTGCTCGCGATTCGAGTAAGAATCGGTGACGATGACACGCGATTACGCGATTCATTTCGCAATTCATAATACTGTTGCGATAAATGGTGATAGTGGAAGCGATGGCTTTTTTTTGTGAATTTTCAGCGATCCAATGTGAAATTGCAAAGTGGCGTACCGCGCGATACAGGCTCAACTCGGATTGATTTATTTTCGAGCAGTTTTTGTCAAAGCATCATTTCAGAATGCAAATTGCACTCGTCCATTTATTCCTTTCACTATTTCAAGCTGAACAATTAAATAGGTCCTAAGTAACAGAGATTCTCTTCGTCGACTTTCTCTTTCGTTAAAAGTGTGTCTATTAAACGACTTGCTGATGTGTATGACGTATCGGATCATTAATTACGCTTTAAGTTGCCGTACTGTGTGTTGTAAGTACGTGAATACGTTTTCACATAGCCGTAGGAACGCAAAGAGAAAGTCGAGGAGTCTTCTAATGTTAACTAGAACCTAATGCATTATTCAGCTTGATTTCACGAAAGTCGACGCGGGCTTGCGAGCCTTTAAATTTTGCGAAAATTGTCTTAATTGAAATTCTGATTTTTTTTACCTATCAATCGTAGTAATCCATGGACTACAGTTTGACATTATTGTTTGTTTTAGTGTTTGACAAGATATCTTAAAATTCGGTTAAATTATAAAAAATCTGCTTTTAAACAATGGATAGTCAGCAAATCACAAACGGTATGCACAACTTTTGTTTAAGGATATTGGAAAGCATCTTTTTGAAATTTGGGTTTCTGAAGATGGCACAGATTCTGAAAAATCCAGAAAAGTTCTAAATGCAATTCTTCAAACGCGCTTTCCAACGAGGAGAAGCTGCAGCTTGGTGAGTTCAAAACACGAGTTTTTTACGTGGGTGGGAAACTTTCTTCAATGTGGAAAGAAACTCAAAGAAATAAACCGAAATTGGAAGCGCTCTAAGCGACGAAAATTAGCCCAACTTCTAAAGTGTGACGAGAACATTACTGAAACATCAGCTGGAATTGAGTTTCAGAGTTTGCTGGACCACACTGCTGAGAGAATAGTTCAGTCGCAGAAATGGGGGTTTGACGGCAGCTCAGGACATAGCGAATATAAGCAGTCCTTCGAAGATCAAACCACGGAAGCTGGAAACCTTCTCGTTACGTCTTACGTTCCCCTCCACTTGATCATGAAGTCATCTCTAGACAGTGATGTGGTTCTTTGGAAAAAAAACCCACGTGCTTCATCGACTAGATATTGTCGACCTATCCGGTTTCAATTCTGCAGGGAATCAAGTCAGCTGTCTGTTACAGAGGGAAAATACTTTAAGAAAAAAATTCACCAGCTGCAAGCCACTGTAATTGGTTGTGATTCCACCTGCCATGTTAAACAAAAACTTCAGCTCACCATGGTAGATCGAGAAGTTTGTATTGCATTGAGGGAAACATCTCCATCCAGGTTACTTAAGTTAGTTTTAACTTAACTAAATCATTTAACCCACAATCTTTTAGGTGCTACGTATGTGAAGCCACACCAAAGCAAATGAACAACACTGAAAATTGTTAGCAGCAAAAAGTCGATGAAAATCGTCATGATGTAAAAAAGTGCCAAAGACAAAAAGTTGGTGGCAGCTAGGAAAAAGATGATGCAAATGAAGTTTAGAGAAGCATTGGGTCTAAATATTGATAGACCAAAATGTGGTGGATCCGAGAATTCTAATGATGGCAACACGGCTAGAAAATTCTTCAAGATTTCAGAAAAGCCTGCCGACTTAACTGGATTGAAGAAAGAATAAATAGACAGGTGCAGATTTATCCTTAATTTAGAAATTCTAATCTTATATAATTAACAGCATATTTTAAAGATTGATTAATTAACTAATTCATGGAGAAACTAATGTTTATTTATCGGATTCGGAGCTTTATTGCAGTGTCAAGCGTCTGGATATAAAATAAAACCAGAGAATTCAGAAAATATGCTCTTGCTGGAAGGAGTATCCTTGGTACAATCTTCCTGCTACTGTACGTATTTGCAGAACCAGTTCCAAAAGTATTCAAGAGCTTTCTTTCGGACCACAAAGCCATTTGATGGTTGTTTCGTCTGGTTCGATCTAGTGGATATTGAAAAACTCGTGCGATACGAATACTTTTCCTTGTAGGAAGGATAAAAAGTTCAGTTATTACTGCAAGGTGGATCAATCCGGTCTTTTTGACATCAAATTTGAACTCAACGCCCCAAAATACATGAAAAATACATGATTTTATAAAGAAACTCTCAAAAATACTATTTTTGGCCGCGTCTCTTCTAAGTTGGAACCACTGTGCGACGTCTTCGGCGGGTGGATCTTGCGTTTTTCTTATTTTCGGAATTTAATTTTGTGGAAAATAATCAAGCTCTGATAGATTTCCTTCTACCCTCGCAAAATGCTTCGGCGTGTCTCTTCCAACCATACATATCGATTCAAATGGGAGATGATACCGGTCGTAAAAGGAAAGTAACCCCCCAAAACACACTCTCACCCACACACACACTCACACAAAGAAAAAAAGAAGCAAACGGATGCACGTCAGTAATGATTCAAAAGAGAACGATAACGAAGAATGGAGTCATTACCGATAAGAAAAAGTCCTCATTTTTTGTGCCGTTTCGGGCAGTCGGTTCGGTCGGTCGGTCCGTCGGTTTGCTGAGCCATCATTTCGCAACGGGGCTTTCTTTTGACGAGCAGGTCTGGGAAAGCGGCGCACCTGTCCGCTTCGGCTTTCATAACTCTGCTCGGGCGGAGGGAGGTGAGCTCAAGTGATCCGTGTCTCAAGATAACCTCAACCCAGCAAAACCAGGTCCGGGAGTCAAGCAGATGAAATTCTTCCTCATCTTATTCAACGTTCGCTCGTGGAGCCTTAATTTAAGCTTAGCTCAGATTCCCGGACCCGCAAGCGGCAGCAGAAGTAGTAGCAGGTATCTCTCGTAAATCTGATTCATGCAGGATTATGGCGGTCGTTCGCTTTTCCTTCCAGGGGCACAGAGAGAGGGCATTTTCGGATAAAAGGATGAAAGCATCCCACCGAGTTGTTAGTTTGGAATTTTTGGGTTGCTTCACTCTTTGATGGATGAGTCGTGTATGAGAAACCGGGGTGGTTTTGACAAATAAACGAGATCTGAAAAGGCTGATGATCGTAAGGATATTCATCTGATATAGCCTGCAAAATAACAAACATATATATTTCATTTGCAATGCTAAGTCGAGTGTTTTGCAACGCAAAATGTTGCTTTTGAAATAATTATACTCAGGATAACAAAAAAAAACTCAAGATTGTCTTGCGATTTTGTAAGATATTGGTTTTAATTATACATCGTAACTTGGAGATACAACACAAGAGAAAATTCACCTAAGACTTCATCATTCATTTTCTTTTCTTTTCTTTTTCTTTTTGCTTTTACAAGGACCGTATTGAAAATAAGTTATCCACTATTCTTCTTTCAAATCATTTATAAACAAACATATGATTCTCTATTGTACGAGCTAGAACTTGAACATAGTGAAGACCGGATGAAAATAATATTATTCTTTTAACTTTATTGAAAAAAAAAACACACACTTTTTGGAGTGTATAAGTATAATTGGCAAACTAGAAAAATTTAAATTAACACTTCACTTGATCACTTTTTCTAAAAACAAATATGAAAAACAGAAACACCTTTTTTAACTATCTCTGGTAAACAATAGCAAATTCCGATAATTCCCACTACAGACTTACTAACTTGTTCAGACTCGAGTGTTCGACTGCAAAAGAAAATCGCAGGTGGTCTAGTATTTACAGTAGACTCTTATGTGTGTGTGGGGACAATCAATTTCCCACTGACTGGCAGCGCTTTTATGGAAGAAACTTTTTTTTATTCCTTTATTATCGAGATTTTCAGCTCTGGGCTGATTCATCTCCCGTCTTATTCAGTCTAATACCTTTTTGGGTATTTTCGGAAATTGTCTAGGGGTAAGATTCGAACTCGTGACTTTGGCGTGAGAGGTATGGATGTTAACTACTACGCCGGGGTCACCCCTGTCTGCATTTCTTAGTTGATTAATAAGTTATCACGATATGCAAACATTTTTAGCCCTGGAGATTCAAGGGGACAGCTCTATTGAAAATCCAATGACACATTTCAAGAATGCTTGTTCGAACACGTACATTCTGAGGTCATCAGAATGAACGAATTTTCACACTTCCAGAATTAAAACTAGACATTCTTGATCCTGGCGTGTGGTTAAGATATATTTTCTAAAACTTAAAACGACCTCCTTATCCAATGCAGAAAAGCTCATCCAGGTGCGGGGCGAACCACTTAAAAGCAATAAGTGAGCAAACCCTACTGACACACAACATATCTGAACAATCGCGATCACAACACACTTTGGCTGGATTTCAAATAACTTCACAATGTCACTATGATATTTCATAATTTCAACTTTTTATTCTGGTTGAATAAATAAACTTGAATTTTCATATTAGCAAAAACTACGCAGCAAAACCAAAACACGTCAGCTTCAAAGCACGGCTTGCTGTGATTCCACATTTATAGTAGATTCTTATGTACCTAAAGTGTGTGTGGTGTATTTGTTCGTTCTACTTAACAGATGTGTCTGTTAAGTGCACTTATTTTGTGTTAAGGTATCTTAAAATTTATAAATTCTTACTAGATCGGTAGGTTCTCTATTGCTGTTGTGTCGTGTGTTGTGTAGGTATGTTGTGTAGGTGGAAGGTTTTTAAACAGCTATGATTATCAATTTTGTAAGGTTGTTTATTGTTATTGTGTAGAGTGGTGTGTTGTTTTTGGGATGAAGGTGTATATTTAATCAGCCACAAATACCCGTTTCCTTGATCTTTGTTGAGTATTTTTTGGAATTTTGATTGTACATTTCTACACTCTCTGCTACAATAAGTTTCAAGGTTTTGTAATGTGTCTTAAAATTTGTATGTTGTTCAAGTTTGTGATGTTTTTCAACGAAACAAAAATGTGTTCAGCTGCTTTTGAATTGAAATTGTGTATGATTTCTATGTCCGTGTCTTTGTTTTTAGTGACTTCTGCTATATGTTTTTTGAAGCGAGTTTTTAGAGTACGTTCAGTATGATCGCAAGTTATTTTGTGATTCTCGATTTTGTTGCATATGCGAACAGTCGCTACTTCGATCGGGTTCGTTACTATAGTTGTGATTTATTGGTTTTTCGCGATTTTCTTGAACGCAAAAGCCATCCGCCACTCAGTGGCTGATTTGTACAAGTGAAAATGCTTAAAATCTAATCTGGATTGGTAAAAATCAGTGAGTAAACAGTGTTTACAAAAAAACGCCCTCCCGCGTGTGCCTACAGCCCGTTGTTGGGAATCAACCGAGGAGCAGTTCCACTAATTTCAACGGTTGTTTTTCTCGTCCATGACAAATAACACAAATAACTTGTCGGTCGTGGCAATTCAATTTAATCTGCGTACATTCGGCTGCTATCAAAAGTCTCCGCAAGGGATTTGTGAAACGGTGAATTGTGTTCAAAAGGTCGCATAGATTGTGCAAATAAGAAGTAGATTGCTATTTAATTTTTGATATCGTGATATGAAACTTGTAGTGAGAATAATAACGGTTTAACAATAAGTTTAGAACAAGGCTGGTGGTGCTGCTTCTATCAACATTGTTCTAACCGGAATGGAAAAAAAGCCTTTTGCGAACTATTGCTATCTCTCTTTCTAAGCTTCTGCGGATGTGTGTGGAAAGTTTAAAACGGTGAACATACGAACCAGACTGGTTGTGTGCAGGGTTGCCATTATGCCAAATTTATCTGGCACTGCCAGACTTTTTATCGACAAAAAGACAAAAAGACCAGACTTTTTGAAATTAGAACAGATTAAAAAAAGCGTCATACAATCCCACTCCACTAAAGCGTAAAGTGATTTGCGTGACTGCTTATTGTATATCCACCTTTCTCATGTGCTTACATTATTTCCAGTGGTGAAAAAAAATGAACCTTGGTGTATTAGTGTGAACTAGCCTTTGAGTTTTCACGCGGATTTGACGTTTATTTCGATGATTCGTTAGCGCACTCATGTCACTTTGTCTTATTGAAGCTGCATTCCGCAAAACAACAAGTGCGAATATGTCATGTGTCGTTCTCGTCCACTGAAAACGATTCGTAGGTATTTTCCGTCAAATATTTGGTCAAATAAATGTCAAATAATTGGGCATTGGTCAAATAGTGTAATTTCATCCTTGTCTGTTACTGAAGTATGCGAGTATACGAGTCAAAACAACATTTGTAAAAGGCCGATCAACATAACATGTGTTCTATTTGACCCTTTTTAAATGTTAGTCCAGATTTTTACATTTTCGTGTATTGCCAGATTTTGCCAGATTTTTTATTTGTGACATGCCAGATATTTTTCAAAAACTAATGGCAACCCTGGTTGTGTGGTAAAGATTGCTTTAAAACGTGGTTCGGTAACCATCAGTATTAGGGTTGACTGAAAACATCAGTGGTAGCGCAGCTGTATCAATAGTTCAACGCAGTCGCAAAAATGGCTCATATGCTAAGGCCATTTAAGATTTAAATCATGAAAATATTGTCTACTTAGGCAGAATAGTTAAAATTTGTATCTTTCTTTACCTTCAGAAAAAGCTACAGTGAAAATTAAAATGGAAGATGATAAGCTAATGGAAGAGTAAAATTTTGTAAGTGAATCGGTTGACGATAAGCTATCTTGCTCTTCGTCTACTTTACGCCTCGAGTGAAGCAAAGTTAGGATATGATGTTAGAAGGCCTATTATGCACGCAGTAAGAGGTGGGGTTTGAAAACGTGACGATCCATACAAAAAATTTGGAGGTCCTAAAAAACGCGACAAGGGAGGGGTTGTAAGAGTCGATTTTGCTGACGTAATTAATGACTCTAGGATGAGAGGATGGTATAAATGTAACTGTATACAACAGTGAGTCTAACAGCAGATCGGAACTGCCATTGGATGGGACATCGGTACAGAATCGTTTAGATTTGATTAGACAATTCAAAAGTACAGCGGGTAGAATTAAAACATTGTATAGGGATGTGCTAAAGAGTGTGAAAGTGGGCATACTTCCAAAAGACTACACAGAAACAAAAGCGTTCACGAAAATGAAAACGGACCGTGAACTTGTTCACGTTTACATGATTTTTACTCAAAAACGTGAACTAGTTCCCGATTACGTGATTCAGTTAACGGTGTATTTTTGCTTGTTCTCGAATTCATGACTGCAGTTCACTGATCCGGGCACGGATTTTTTCCGTGTATCCAAACTCAGAACTAACATTGCAGTAGTTGATTGCAACACAAAAGCTGATTTAAACACAGTGGAACATCAACGAAAAGCAAAAATTTAGCAGCAATTTGACAAGAATCAGTAAACATCTGACTGGATAAAGAAATAATCTATAGTGTAATCCCTTGAGGGCAGAGCTTATTGCTGTTGATGAAAATCAAATTCCTCTACAAGTAACATTAATAGGGTTCTTTCCCGTGAGTGCAGAAGACATGAAGACATTCGTTAATAAATAACGTAAACTTACGTTCAACGTTGATGGGACATCAATGAAAGCGCTGAAATAATACGAATTTGTCTTGGACTACAAATTTGTGAACGCTTCTATAAAAAGAAAATCCCTAGGGAAACAGATTCGGAAAAATGGCTAACAGTGTTACAAGGACCTGCGACACTGGTAACGATAACATGGGCAAAAACACCATTGATCAGAATGTCCCGTCAGAATGGAACGAGTGATTCCAAAAAAGTTAAAAGACTCTAATTAAAACAAATGAAGCTAATAGCATCACTAAAAGGACTGGTGATAAAACTGGAGACGATAAAGGTTCAAGCACTACTAATCAAAATGTCCCAGGACTGACCATGGTCCAAAGAAAAGGCCGGACTGTTTCAAATCCTGAATACTGGAAGATTAGCATTCCAACAGGCAATAATCAACCAAAAATTTACTGAAAAGCTGATGCTGGGTAACGAATAGATGAACTCAAATAACAATTTCCTAATCAGCAGATTCAATAATCAAAACAGATTTAAGATTATCCAAATAAATCTCCATCATGCTAAGGGTGCAAGTGCTGTACTTTGCAAGAGGTTAATCAAAATGAACTGGATATTGTTTTTATCCAGGAGGACCAAATCATGGAAAAATAAATGGCATTGATATCAAATCATGTAAGTTGGTCTGTGATGAAACATAACAGATTCCAAGATCTGCTATTGTTGTAAATTAAAATGTTAAAACGCTACCCATTACAGAGTATGTTAAACGAGACATTGTATCGGCAATTATGGAAATTCCTAAGGAGTGTATCGAAAAGTAGTTATAAACTTCCAAATAATAAAATAGGCATGAAAACATGGTTAAAAATTAACATACTATTTCAGTTTATTATAGCTTAACATGTTTACAAAGATCCAAACGGAGAAACTAGTCATCATGTTCATTTCTGTAGAATGCCCGTACCTTTGATTTGACACCTGCCATCAAATTCTGCACAGTGACCTTTGTGCACTTCCTGGATGCCGCTGCCCAATTTTTCTTAAAATCGGTCATGTTTTGGGACACTGTACCATCCTTCTTAAATATACGCTTGACTATTGCCCAATAGCGTTCGATCCGGTCGCAACTGGGGACAGTTTGGTGGGTTGATGTCTTTTTCTACGAACTTGATGTTATTCTCCGTCAGCCACTGTAGAGTGGATTTGGCGTAATGTGCCGATGCCAAATCTGGCCAGAAGAAGAGGAGGGACTGGTGCTTTCTATACAATGGTAGCAACCTGTTCTTCAAACATTCCTTTTGATAAATCTCAGCATTTATAGTTCCTTTTGTATAGAAAATTGAAGAACGCAAGCCACATGTGCAAATAGCTTGCCAAATGAGCACCTTCTGACCGAATTTCTCCATCGCAACAGTCGTATCTGCGGTTGGCACACGTTCCCCAACAGATTTAGTATAAAACTGCGGCCCCGGTAGCGTTCTTGAATCTTCTTTAACGTATGTTTCGTCATCCATCAAAATGCACTGGTCGACATTGTCCAAAATGCAGCTGTACAGCTTTCGAGCCCTGGTTTTGGCACGAGACTTTTGTTCCGGAGTTTGTTTGGGCACTTTCTGCTTTTGTACGTCTTCAAGTCATTCCTGCGCTTGATTCGTTGAATCATTCCGATGCTGGTCCTGAACTTCTTGGCTAGATCGCGAGTAGAGGCAGATTTGTTCCGTTGAATATAATCCACAACTTTTTGGTCCAAATCAGGGTTGCTGGAGCCGGGTTTCCAGCCACTTCTTGAGTAAATCGTCGAGGGAGCACTCCTTACCAAACTTTTCGATGATGCGTTTTACACTTGCCGGGTGAACATTTACTCTTTTCGCAATCTGGTTGTAAGTAACACCCTTTTCGGTGCACAAGTGTGCAGAATTTTCTTTTTAGTCTCAAATTCAATTCGCGACATTTTGAATACAACTTTATCAACGGAAATGAATGAACCGAATAATCATTTTTGACATGTAAACAAAGCAAATGGCGCTTACACGCTAAAAATATATACAGTAGTTTATGCGTAATAACGCATCGAATGTTTATAACTACTTTTCGATACCTCCTTACTAACCATTTTTTACACTACCGGAACTATAAATGCGGAAATCTATCGATCTGAGTGTCTCAGAAGAGATTGTTGCCTTTATATAAACGCATAGTACCCATCCACTGTTTTGGCCGGATTGGCGTCGGCTCACTATGCCAAAACCACTCTCAGTTAGCTTGCCGGAAAAGGTATAGATTTCGTTGAGAAAATTATCAATCCGCCGATTGCCCTCGGCTTCGACCCATCGAACGTTACTGGGCAATCGTGAAGAAAGTCTTCAAGAAGACTGGTTAGGCAGCTAGGAACATGCAGGAGTTCAAAAAAATTTGGGCTCAAGCGTCCAAAAATGCGATGCAACACTTGCGGAACTTGATGAAGAGCATTCGATCCAAAGATTTGAAAATTCGTGAAGGAATAACTTAAATTTCATCCGGTCTTCATTATGTTCAAGTTTAACCTCGTACAATAAAGGATCAATTTTTGTATGAATAAAAAATCTGTTTTCAACATAATTTGAAAGAAAGTTTGTTGAAAACTTATTTTCGATACCTCCTTATGTGTGGAAAAACAGAAATCTGCATGTAACATCTTCATATTTTGCTAGTGACGTAGAGGTGTCTCTCCCTGATGTTTCCGCATTCGTTACGTTCTGTAAATTGCAAAATAAAGCATTTATTATAGGGTGTGATACAAACGTTCATCATAAAATATGAAACAGCACAGATATCCAAATAAGAGGTGATTGTTTACTAGAATATGTAATTCAGACTAGAAAATCTAAGAAAACATACTCGAAAAAGTTTAATCAAGCGAGAATCGTACTTTACAGTGGAACACGAATATAGGAAAGCACATACTTTGTATAATGAAGAGATCAGAAGATCTAAACGTAAAAACTGTAGGCACACAGGTGAAAACATTGAAAGTACTCCAGTAGTTGCTAGATTACAAAAGGTTTTATCGGATGAACACTCTTACAGGTCTAGGTACTTTTAAATAGGATAACGGTAGTTTTACGGCTAATACATCAGAAACTTTAAATTTGATGATGCAAATACACTTTCCAGAATCTCTACCGGTTTTGAGTGGAAGAAACACGACTTCCTTAGATACACATACGGGGGCTAGAACGTAGTAGCTCAGGAGTTTCCAAGGAACTCAATGATATAACAAGAATAACTGGGCAAATTACCAAGGGAAGACACGCATGTTCTGTGCAAGTCGTATTAATACTCAACCTAGAGTTGAATGGGCATTACATTCTTTTAAACCATTCAAATCAGCATGAAGTACTGTCCTGTGATGATTCAACAATGTCAAGGAATACTAATTCCCTGTTTAACTGAAATGCTTGTTGTTAAATAATATTCCAAAAACTTGGCGGCAAATCCATGTTGTGTTTATTCCTAAAGCTAACAAAAAATATATAAAAATAGTCCAAATTCTTGATTTTTCTTCGCTGCATGCACGTGCAAAATTTTGATGCATTGTTTCTCTTCCTTCGACGACATTTTGATAACTGAAGTGCTAATCTCAAAATCAAAATAAGGGGAAGATGCTACA
>JASCZW010011977.1:0-30110 GCA_034211315.2 Aedes japonicus
TCGATTTGTCGGTGGTCACAGTTCAGCTGGTTAAGGTGAATCTACAAAGCAAAATCAAGTTGAAATAGTTTGAGGTGATAAATTTCTCGATTTTCCTCGGCATATATTATGATGGTATTTTGGTCGTTAACTGATGCAAAAAGAGTACACAGGCACTGGTAGCGCTCAATTGATACCACTGGAGGTGCATCTAAGTTGAGGGCAGGCATCAAAATCCATTGGCACAAATAAACAAGCGACGACCGTCACTATTAAACCAATAGTTGTATCATGTTGTTGTTGGATTTTTATTTCACCTATTATCAATCTTACATATATCAACAATACAATATTTGACAAACAACTGTACATCATTATTATTTCAAGAGTTGAAGTGTTTTATCAATCTAGCGGGTGGCCGTCTTACACCGAGAAAGCCAGCTTCCACTGTTGTTCCCTGTATGTTGTCGTAGCAAATTGACAAAATGTGTCGAAAAACGGTATCCACGCTGTACTCGTAAGAACATACGAAATCCAACAATAAACCGGTGTAAGCAACAAGGAACCAGTTCAATTCTCTGCGTGCGGGTTTGTTTACTGTGTAATAGGGTGAATTTGCATGTTGTGGTCCCCTTTCCTTTTGTGAATTACTTCTGCATTGATTCAAGTGTGAACTAATCCTAAAAGCGGTTTATGCTAGTAATTCTAGTAAATCTAGCTATGTTTTCAGGCATATTGGTTAGTAAATGCTATATGAAGAATAAAAATATATCCCAATACAGTCCAAAGTGAGCTGGTAGTCACCTCAAAAGCATTTCCACAAACTCAATTTTACATCATTCTAGCCTGTTTTCAGGAGAGATTTAAACTCGTGACATTGACGGGAGGGGTATAGATCTCAAGCATTCAAAGGAGTAAACTGTATGGTAATTATGTTCGAGTGTAGACAATTCTTCAACGATACCATTTTTGACTAATGGTACAGTACAATTAGACTGTTAACATTTTATTCGTATACCAATATATTGAAATTAAAAAGACAGTAAATTTATGGAACTGGCTAAGAGTACACTACATACCCTAGATATCAAACTGGCACATCTCCGCGAAAATCTGAGGAATATTAACTCTGTAAATAACAGCCACTGAGGCAATACGTCATCGCTCGTCGAATGTCGCTAAAACTTGCCGAAGCGATAAGGCTCAAATTATGAAGGACAATTAAGAGTCTGATGCGACGTAAGCAGGGTCGCTACGCTATGTCTGAAGGCACTTATTATACAAGTTGCGTGAACTTCAGATTATTATTGTTCCAAGTAAGCGTATGAAGTCAAACACTGTCGTGCAGTTAACGTGGCCTTCGTTGCTCGTGAGGTTCGGAACGCAACGCAAGGTTCTAAAAATATCGGTCATAATTTGATTCAATACTTCCAAAATTCTGACACAACAGATATGTGTTTGCATGTTCCTTATAATGAAATTGGCAGAGTATTTAATGGTCAAACCGGAAAATTAATTAATCGCTTAATCTGAAATAATTTTTCTCTAAACCAGATATGCAATAATTTGAACTTTTCAGAAATTTGATACAAATAATAATGTGTTTTGATGTGAAGGAAAAAAATACATAAGAAGTGCCTTCAGAAACAGCGTGGGTTGCGATATGGTGTCCCAATGAGTAAAAAATTTAAAATTGTGAATCGGTACTTATCAATTAGCTGGGTGTAGTTCGTATCATGGGTTAATGTTATCATTTTTATCCTAATTTCTTTCGAAAGAACAGTCATTATCGTTTTTGGTTATTTTGATATTTTTATATCTAACCAAGACCAGAGATCCCTAATGATGCATGGAAACTAGTTCCTCCAAACAAACAAATGACAACAGTAGTTGCATCTATATGAACTCTTGTTCAAATAGTGATTAAATTTTTTTGTAATTATTTCTAACTTAGCCGCAAAAACAACTATTATTTGATTTAAAACATTTTTTACTCCTCTCTTTCCAATTTTTTAAGTAGTAATAAGATTTGCTATTGTGCAGTTTAAACTTGAAAGTTTTTGACTCTTGTATGTATACCACTTGCTGTCTTGTACTCCGCGGATCTCACATCAAGTGCTTCTTGCAGCACCACTACTTCTTCCACAACTTTCTTGATGAAAATGACGATACAGTGATACCCGGGTTATATGCACACAGCACTCAGCGCCTCCGGCGACGATTACTCGCAAATAGATTATCACTATGAAGAGGAGTGTCTCTTCTATCTGATGGAGTTGTTGATTTTTACAATTGGATAGTCGATTTCAATAAAACGGCATTGAAAGAACTTAGTGTTGTGTACATATAATCGAGGTGTACCTGTACCGCTCCGTTCTTCAACTTGTTGTTTCGTTCAGGCGCTTATTTGTCAGGCGCACGTTAACTTCACATTTTCGACACAAAATTTTCATTAGGGCCTAACTGACAACGTAAACAATGGCTTCTTCCGTAAATTTCTCGTGGCACAAAAGCTACCCATGTAAGCTTCCAATTCTATCGGATAGGTGAACACTTCCTCTTCGAAATGATCGTGGTGGATTGATTAGGCGAGTTTTCAATAACGAGAAATTTAAGGAAGAAGCCATTGTTTACGTTTGTCAGTTAGGCCCTAATGAAAAATTTGTGTCGATTTGTATCCTTATTTTCGGTTTAAAAGCGGCAATTTTACCTTGCACACATATGTATATGTTGAGCAGTGTTGCCAAATGTAGCGATTTTTCGGTTATATATGCGAACAATTTTTTATATTGATTTTGAAAAGCAGACAATGTTCCTACGAATACTTTTCTTTAATTTGAGTACTAAATGCAAATTATTGAATAAAAATGAGTGGAATATGTTTGCTATTAGTTTATTGGTTTTTACCATCACATCGTAATCTATCATATTCCATCGTTTCAATTGAGGATTAGATAAGAGAAAAGAGAAAATATTCTATTTTCATATAATGGTTATGTGCACTCCCGGCCAAAAGTATGGGGTGACCCTCTCAATAACATGAAAATATCCCAGATAATATTCGTTCATCTTAACGACAGGAAAATCGATTGACTGTCATTTTCTTTACAACCAGTTCACCATACCCAATGACGTCTAAAAAATGGCCGCAGAAGCCGAACTTGTCGCTCGCGGAATTGCGGTACTCGGTCCAAACGAAGTGACGAATCCGATCCATAGCGAAGTGGATCTCAACATTCAGGTCATCGGTAAGCTGTCTCCGGAGGTTCCGCTGGGTGGGTAAGTTCTAAATTCCAGCCCAGCTCGATGGCTCGATGCAACAGTGGGTCTTTGCGGCACTGGTTTTCAATACGGAACAAGTACAAATTGTGCTAGTAAAGGATCCGGAACGGCGAACATTTAAGTTTCCATGAGTGTGCGAAATTTCCAGCGAGAGAAAAAGTAATTCCTAAACATTAGTTTCAATTATTGCTTTATAAAACACCTTCCACTTCCAGCCGTTTTTGCTCTCCAAACGGGTAACTCATTGTGAGCGTGTCGACGGTCAACCGATAACTACATATAAATATTTGTATATTGATGAAATTTGTCAGAAGCAGACAATTTCTCATCTACATAAGAGGCTCTAGGAGTGGACAGTAATTTATTTCTAGAACGAATAGACATGAAGAGAAAGTATTGATAGTTCCGTATAGGCTAACGGCAGGCTTTGAAATTGAAAGATACAAGTTTGAAAACAAGCGGAGGGCATTTGAACGGTAGTATCCGATCAGGCACATAATCTTCCACCAAGCTACCCAAAGTAGGATATGCTAGTGGCAGAAGACCCCTTGACTGTTAAAAGACTATGAGACCGATCGTGCTCTTATACTACCCATTGCTTTGATCTGGTTCTAGCGTATACTTGTAATTGATAATTAATTTATTTAAATACAAAAACTTAACATATACTTGAAGGAATAATCCGAGGTCCATTTGAAGCAAACAGTCCTAGTACAATCCTAGTTCAAAGGCGGACTTCAAGGGTCCTCTTCAGTAAAATCCAAGCGTTTGCAAATTATTGTTGATTCAGTACTTGGTAGCTTCTCCTTTGTTCTTGATGACTTCAAAAATTCTATTGCGCACCGAAGAAACCAACTTTTTGATAGTTTCCTGGTCGATTTGGTCCCAGCACTCCTAGATGCATGCATTAAACTCATTCACGGTGTTGAATTGGCGTCCATTTGCGTAAACCTTCGATGCCAGTATGCCCCAAAGGTTCTCAACAGGGTTGCAATATGGACTAAATGCTGGCCATTCAAGAACCGTGATTTCTTTCGACTCAAACCATGCCTTGATCTGTTGCGACACATGGATTGAAACATTATCTTGCTGAAAAATAACCTCTTGGTCCGAATGATCTTCCAAAAACGGCACCAACACTTCTTCCAAGAGGTCGCAGTAAGTAGTCGAGTTCATTTTTAAGGAGATCCAGCAGATGGATAATTTGGAATCATAGGAAAATCCACCCCATACCATAACAGTTCCTCCTCCAAAATTTCTCTTGGATCGGGTTACTCCTTTATCGCTCAAATGGTGCCAATAATGACTGTAGCAGTCTGGGCCGTCGAGGTTAAACTTTTTCTCATCAGAAAATATGACCTGGCGCCATTGGTCAGTCCAGGAGATATGATTCTTGCGAAGTGTGTCAGTTTGCTTTGTGCTTTGACGTAAGTCTGGGCTTAGGCTTTGGTTTCGTCCATTTGATGTTCGGACACACATTCAGATGCGGCTAACGGTACTTTTGTGCACTGGAAGATCTAGTTTGGCAATAATCTGACGACAACTCAAGTGGCTTTTGTAGCTTTCTCTCGAATTTGTCCAACTGTTAGTATCCAATTCCCCTTTGTTCGCTTCTTAATCCCATTCTTCTGCGGGTTTTCTCGATAATTCCGAACAACTTTTTCGGATCTATTGATTTTCCGGGCAATCTCACGATTACTGAGACAAGTATCCGCCAGATCTCAGATTTGGCCTTTCTGCACCTCGTTCAAGCGTTTTGCTTTTCCAATACCTAGACAAATTAACTATATTGTGAAATACTACACAGTACACACAGAAAATACTTACTGAGGTGCAGAAACTGCATAAACTATTGAGCAAACTTAAGAGCTTTCAAAGAATATCGCGATAAATTTGACTTTGAAAAAGTGTTTCAATGTTTTATTTTTTATTTTTTAAAAAGTGATCAAATGAAGTGTTAATTTTAAATTCTCCTAGTTTCCCAATCACAATCGTTCTACTAATATGCTCAACAAAGTTTTTTTTTAAATAGTGTTTAAAAAAATTGAAAGTGAGTATGTTCATTATAATTAGTCCCTGTCCGGTCTCTCTGGAGGACCATCGTACACAGCACTGTTTAGAATACCACACTAGCACGGAAACGATGGTCAGCCGATCCTAACATGGAGAACAGACGCTCGGATAGGCTGCACCTTTCGAAAAGTACAGCTCCCCTTCCCTGTCAGCATATGACCAAGGTCCCACCAGGGTTGATTACCTGATCTTTCCTATGGTTATACGTAACTCAGTCGGTACCACGGGGAGGTAGGGATAGAAGTAACTGTACAAGAGGCTAAAGATAGAAATAGGATCTATTTTATACCTGTAAGACCACGAAGTACCTATGGTACGCATTATCAAGCCATTCATTAACCAACATTTAACATTGAATTAGAGAATGTGATTAGAAGAACTGGGATAGACACGAGTGGCACGATCGTTAGGACTGTCTGTCCAACAATTTGGCTTCACCGACGACGTTGATATCGTAGCACGTAACTTTGAGACGATGTTGAAAACATACATCAGACTTAAAGCTAAAACTGGTATGATTGAATTTGTAACTAATGCATTGAAGATATAATACATGAAGCGAAGAGGCTCACGAAACGACAATGTTAGTCACCACGAGTACAGACCGACGGTGATTTTCGAAGAAGAATTCGAGTCTCTGGCCTCATTGGTGACCACCGATAACGAGACCAGCATAAATACAAAGGTGCAGTATGGCTGCCATCTGGCTTACTTTGGACTCTGCAGCACGCTACGATCGAATAAAGTTCGCCAAACTACAAAATCTAGACCATCTAGAAGACATTAACTAGACCGGTAGTCATCTACGGCCACGAAACATGGACATTGCTACTGGAGGACCAACGCGCCCTTGGTTTTTTTAACGGATGGTGTTGCGTACGATCTACGGTGTAGTGCAGATGGGAGACGGAACGTCGAGAAAACGAATGAACTACGAACTGCATCAGTTGCTTGGAGCACCTTCCAACGTACACACCGCTAAAATCGGTCGACTACAAAGGGCTGCGCATGTCGTAATAGTGTCGGACGACAGCCCACATACAATGATTCTCGAGTACGATCCTAAACACACGTCTGAATTATGCAAAGTATTTGTCCAGCAGAAGGATCCCGAAGGCTTGCTCCGTTTACCACACGAACAAATCCCCTGCGAAATCATGAATTTATTGGACAACTTTGACACTTGCTGTTTCCTGAGAGACTCTGGAACATCGAACTTGTTTTTCACAGTCACATACGGGTTGCGGGAATTTGTTTCAAATCCGCTATTACGTGTGTTTCATCGTCCATGATGCAGCAGTGTGGATTCGTCAACATTTGTGTGCACGTGTTTTAGCTGTCCTATTCTGTTTTTTTCTGAACTTCTGCACGAAACTGTTGGTCAAGTGCAGCTTTTTCGCGACATCTCGAACGGAACAGTTGAATTTGCGTTTAAAGGCAGCAACCACTCCCTTGTGATCCTGCAGACAGTACGGAAAACTTTTTCTACCACTGACCTTCTTCCGATTGACAGTTAAACGTTCCCCGAAACGTTTTCTGACGCAAAACACCGTAGACCCATGAATTTTTAACATCTTTCCGATGGCTCGGTGCGAAAGAAGTGGGTTGTCGAGGTGCGTGTTCAAAATTTAGTTGAAATCAACCAAAAGGGCGAAGTGTTACAGCTTATTGAAAGTGATACAATTTAACTGTGGACAAAACAATTTCATCCAAAGGCCTTCTTGATACTTACAAGGCTAAGAAAAATACACTCATGAAACTATTCAAGGACAAAAAACGAACGCGTCTTTTTCAATAACTCACATAGTTTTTGAATGCAATCTTGTTTCTACATTCTCCTAAAAATCGTGAGACCATTCCAATAGCTCCAAAGCTACAAGGCACTTAAAGTGGTTTCGTTTAATTTTGATTAGTTTAATTAAAGTCTGGAAAAAGCAAAACCCTACCATAAACAAAAGACTAAAAAAATACAAACGCTGAAACATAATTCCAAGGGTCTCAGATAGCTGATAGCTACACACTTAGATTTTTACAGAAATCTGTTAAGTTTTACGGACTTCGGTGAAATTTTACAGATATTTGTTAAAAATAATATCGGATTTCGGTTAATTTTTACCGAAATCCGTAAAATTGGATTACCGAACGTTCAGCTGTTGATAATTCGGTAAAACTTTACAGATTTCTGTAAAATAATCTGAGTGTGTAGTAAACCGCGCACTACAGAAGCATTGTATGGTCCGACGAAGATGAAGAAGATGAAAGAATTTGTATGATTACCCACAAACAACTTTTTTTGAAAAGCTGAGAGGGTCTAATTGATTTGGCATCTGGCGTCGAACTGCTCAAATGCACAAATCCAGACTGATTCAAGATTTTGGCGTAATTACTTGGGTAAACAAACATGTTATTTGCATATTTCCTGCTAACAAAAAACACAACAATGTGCTAAAAGAATATTATATATTTAATATACTTTTTATATCGGAACGCTTTTTCTGGGTTTCATACAGTTTGCCTAATGAATTTGTGAATTAATTTGCCAAATCACCTTTGAAATCAAAATTAAATAGCACCACAACCAAGCAAATTTGAGAAAATGAAACGGTTTCATCATTATCTATTGAAAATGATAAGGCTCGTTTTGGTTTGTGTGGCGTTGAGCTGATTTCCGACGATCAATATGTGATAAATATTTCTCACATTGGTTTTCATGTGACGATAAGAAAATGAAGAGGAATATGTCCACATTATCACTTAGCAACAGAAGGCAGTGCAAACATACCAAAGTGAAATGAGTTAATTCAAGCGCTTTTATTTCGAAAATGACATCCAATTTTATTGCTTCACGGCAAATAGAAAGTCATATATCTTCACTAATTAAAAGCCGACGCTTGGAACGGTGTGAAGACTACCCTAAGATAAGCGTCAGACTTGTCCAGCTAATTTGGTCAGTTGCACACTGACTGATAAACAACCGTAAAAGATGTGCAGTTCAAACAAGGAGAAGATATAGTGTGAGGCTCATTAAATCAAGCTGTGAAGTGATGGTCGCTTCAATTAACTCATCAGAAGTCAGGACAAAGGACGCTAGCAGAGAGAGAGCTGGGTGACAAATATGGGTAGTTTTCCATCGAGTTGGATCTGCTTCTAGTGATGGAATGCATCTAAGATTTGAAATTTTGTTATAAATTTCCACCATCTCAATCAGTCTCTAGAGATCGAAGGGATGATTTAAGTTTTCATTTTATTAAATTTCACTTTAAGGTTCAACCAACTTTCAACCTCATTGTCTATAAAATGAGCCTTTAATAAATCATGAACGGTTGTTTCTCTACATTTTCTGGAAGCTTATGTCCAATTTTTCTTGAACTCTTCCACGATTCAAGCAACTGTGCCTTCTTGAAGATCTTTTTCGCCCAGTAACGTTCAATTGGTTGGATTTCGGGACAATGTTATGTACATTTCGATAAATTGGACCTCGTTGTATGCAAATCACTGTACAACGGACTCAAAGTAAAGGGTGTACGGAATCAAATTGCGACACACACAAATTTTCGGCAAAATTCGCCCGTTCAACCAATCATCTTCAAACATTCATGGAGTAAAATAAAACATGTTCTGAATATTTTCCCATGTTCGTTTCATTCAATTTCAATCCAATATCCAAATACACGAACCTTCTTCTTTCACTACTCATAAGGTCCTGTACAACATTTGAACCAACTTTTTTTGCGTGGCAATCCATTTTTTCTTCATAACTTTCTCCGATTTCACTTCCTTAGGATGCTTCCAAAGTGCCTGCTTCATGATGGTCCAATTTCGTTCAATTAGCCGCGGTTCCAGTGCGTTCGGGGAGTTGAGATGCTTCGGCACGCAATTGACCTCCTTAGCCTTGAATCACTCCAAAACCTCTTTCGAGTAATGACACGAGGCTAAATACGGCCACATAATCGTAGGACCATCGTGTGACCTCCGAAGAGGAATCTGGGTGTAGAGCCGTTCATCACGATTAGGCGCCTTTTGAAATTTGTACGTGTGTAGTCCTTTACGTTAGATTCAGTTTCTTTGCCACATCTCGAACTGAACTGTTGGGATTCCTTTTGAAAGCTTGTGATCCTTACCACTATACGGAGATCCATTTTTGCCACTTGTTTCTTTCCGATCGATGGTTCGTGGAACCGATTTAAAACACGAGACACCGTAGAATGTACCATTCCCAGCTTCCTGCTGATGGCTTGATGAGAAAGATCCGGATTTTCGAGGTACGTGCGAAAAATTTCTTTGCGCCGCTGCTGTTCTTCCGACTCCATCTTCGCAACGATTGCACATCTGCTAGTGAAACATACACAGCGTAAAACAAATACACATTGAACTAATTCCACCCAAAATTTCAATAGAAAATACACAACGGATAAAAAGTTACAGCAATTTAAAAGTGGTGCAATTTAATACAACCTTTAGTGCAGCATGCCAAAGAAGGAGACATTTCATACAGTGGCAGCAATCTCTTATTTGACTTATTTGACTTATTTGAAAATTGACGATGACAATACAGATAGCTTGCCACACTATAAATTTCAGCCAAAATTTTTCAACCACAACCGAACTATCAGTTTCATCCAGATCCTCTCCCACAGATTTTATGCAAAACTGCGGCCTGGAAGCGTTTGCGAATCCTTTTTACGTATACTTTTGAAACAGTCATGTTTTGAAGTTAACCCAAGTCTATTTTGGGTTGCACATAAAGGAAGCTACCCGTTCGACATACACAGATAAAAAGAAACATTGAATTTCCTGCGTTATCGAATGCACATAAAGGGAATGCTAGATTTGATATATTTCATGTAAATTTAAGCCTTTTAACGCCAAATGCAACTAGCTTGTTTTATCAAAGATTGCAAACATTGTTGTATGGCGCATGAAAGATTGCAAACCATTTATTTTTGCCTCCTTTGGCTTGGAATTAAACGAGGGGAAATTTTACGCGCTTGTTCAAATTAATTTTTTTTTTTCAGTGTAGATTTACTTTTGTTCTTAAAATTACATGCTTACATGCATTCAAAATTGAAATTTACGTGATCAAAACGCAGGCACACAAACGCAAAATTATATGATTTATAAGCACTTGTCGTTCATGTAATGCAAAATTCTTTTTAATAACGCTTTTGAACTTAAAACCTTTTACCTTTTACTAGTTCCTGTGAAAAAAAAATCAAGATACTGTGCTCAAATTTAGTCTTATGATGTGATTGAGCTGGCTAGTACAAATGGTCACTAAGCAATGATTAAGTGATGAAGTTAGCAGAAGCAAATAATTTCTCATCTCCATGCGAAGCGCTAGGAGCGGACAGTAATTTTATTGCTAGAACAAATAGACATGAAGATAAAGTGTATTGATAGTTCCGTATAGGGTAACGGCAGGCTTTGAAATTGAAAGATTCAAGATTGAAAACGAGCGGAGGGCATTTGAACGGTAGTATCTGATCAGGCACATAACCCTTTGTCATACTACCCCATGCAGGATAGGCAAAGTAATGACTCTCAATTTACACAGTTTTACATATAACATATAATTTTCTGCGTTATCCAATGCGCATAAATGGAATGCAGATTTGACAAAAGATCATGGTATATTTGTCCTAAATGCCAGATCACGCCTGAATATAGCCTGTTGTATGAAAGATTGCAAGCGATTTTGTTGTTTACGCATGCTTCGGCTTACATTGAGCGAGAGTAAATTTTACGCGTCTGTTGAAATTCATTATCCTTATATGTGTGTTCTCAAACAATTAATTGGGATTTTCTTCTAACCTCTAAGTTTTCGAAGTGTAAGTATACAAACTTCTGTGTGTTAGTTAATTTAAACAATTATAAAAAGTATCAAACTTGTTATTATATTAAAATTTATTAACACTGCAATGAGTGCAATTTGAAAACATTTTGGTGTTTTTGCAAGAAGTCTAAATTTTATTCACGTTACCTAATGCACATATATACGAACGTCTATTAATTATTAATTACCCCCCCTTGTCACGTTTTTTGTATGGACCTTCAATTTTGTTTTGTATGGATCGTCACGTTTCCCACCTCCCCCCTTACTGCGTGACATAATTCATGAACCTTCCCTATGCTAGGTTTGGCATGAATTCATGTGATATTTCATGTCAAGTTAAGGCAGATCTCGTCTTATATAACTCTGTTGCATGAAAGATTGCAAACTAGTTTCGATGATGCAGCTTACAAATGAACAAGGGAAAATTTTAAGCGCCTTTTAATTTTCATATTTTGTTCTGTGTATGTTAACGTCTCAAAATATTACAGGTAACAAGGGTAACGTCTCATATAAGATTCATTATTTTTAAGAGTGTGTGTTTCGTCATCCATCTGTATGAATATGTCTCTGTTGTCCAAAATCCACTAATGCAGTTGCCTTACTTCGGCTTGTTTGGTACACTAACGCTTCTCAAATACCTCATATATTGAAGCATTTCCCCTTCATGAAATCGAGGTGATAAACAATACAGAATGTTGTACACGATGTTTTCACTTCTACGTTTTCCGAAATATGTTCAAACATTTTTAAAGTGTCCCTGGGCATTCAGCTACGATTGAACTTGCTATTGAATCTTCCTGTAATTTGTGTGTTGAAGGATGGGTTTGATTCAAACGGAACGAACTGATTTAATTTTTGTATGAAATGAGTCGATTGACTTCGACTAGATAGCCAATCTGCATGTTGTTCTTTCTAAAATAGGTAAAAATATTCAAAGAGACACAAATGAACTTGTGTTTGATAGGTAAAGTCAACAACAAGATAACGCTATCTCTTCTTCTTAAGTCACGGCCCCAGCCAAGTGAAGCTAAAAATATAATACAACAGTAATGAAGGCTTTTCTCGTTAATGGGAACATCTTTATATCAACCCAATACCGACGAAGGAATCTTCATTTCTAATTAAACCTTACAAGGTGGCGCTAAGTTATCCTCAAAAACATAAACTACATGCCTCAACACTCACAATTTTTAGCACCTTGTTTTTTTTTATTTAAGATACTCTCAGCCTGAGACAGATTGGTTTCGCATTTTATCCTTTTGTTTTCCTTAGCAGTTAGATTGGCCCAGTTGTGATTTCAAATTTTTACGAAATGAAAACGGATGTGTGGCCCAAAGCTGTTGTTGAACTTTTTCGTCAAGGAACTGCATTCTGGGTAGCTCAGTGATTGCCCGTTCTGCTTACTGAGCAGATGGTCGTGAGTACAATCCCAGGTCCGTCGCCTTCCTTGCTTTTTGTCACTTGACTCTTTCTATCATCACTAAATTTAAAATTAAAAGCAGTTTACTGCGCTTTCATTGATCCAAACCACTTACCACAGTGAATCCATGATCTAAAATTAACCTGTCTCACTAACACAGAACTATCCTTCCCATGACAATTATGGAGACGCAGAGGTAAACAAGGTCACTACTGTCAAACTAATCATCCTTTCCCCCCTCCCCAAAGAACTCCCAATCTCCATCTATGTGGTTCTCTGTGCAATTACACTAGTTCTGTTCGGTACCGGACTACGAAACGCACGGTCGTCATTTTTTTTAAGTAACTGTCTGGCATTGAAACCAAACTAACGCCATAAACCATATGCGCCAGTGGTGTCTGAGTATGAAGGTGCCGCCACACGGAGCTTGAAATCTATATTATAGTTCACTATAACATAGCCGTGATAGATATCTATGTCATAGTTCTATGAGATACGAGAAACAGTTTTGCAAAAATATGAGCTATGAAAATATAGTAGCTATGTAATAGAAATCTTTGACATAGCGCTATAAAGTAGTTTTTTTCGCTGTACACACAGTTGATTTTTTTCGTGGTCACATTTATGCAGTTGTTAGCTTCTAAAAAATAAAATCCGGATATAATCATGGGCACATTCGGTAGCTATGAGCAAAGAAAGAAAAATATTGCTGCAGTTGCTTCGTATATCATACTGAAAAGGCGGATTAAACGAATAAATCGCAAAGTCTGGACAAAATCGTGAATCGCTCGTCGTGAAGGCTTGGGAATTGAGGCGAATCTGCAGAAAGAACTAGGTGATGAAGATCCGGATTACTATCGTAATTTCGTCAGAATGACAAAGACAGACTTTCAGTATTTGCTGGAGAAAGTTTCGCCACTAATTTTTAAGCAGGATACCAATATGCGTAACGCTATAACTCCGAAAACGAGATTGGCATTGACTATGAGATATTTGGCTGCAGGTAAAATGTTTTTGTTACAAAGCAACTTTGATTTAGTTTATTTGAAAATGCTACTAATCGAGACAGTGGATGCTATTTACGTACCGTACAAACGAATTTTTGAAGGTTATTTTATATTCGTTTTCATTAGGTATACTACCAGTCAATGTTTAGAAGTCTAGCAAGACTTATTTGATTAAGGTACTCCAGGGAAGTTATTCAAATGATTTGCAAAGAAGTTCTTCAGAGGAATTTCAGGGAAGTTTTTCAGAGGAACTTCAAGATAGTGTGTGTCCTTCATAATATTTTGTTTTCAACAGAGAGTTGTGAATTGTACGCTCCTCCAGATAAATAAAAAAAAATATTGTGTTGATCTAAAGAAGAAAACGAGTTTCAAGTCATTTTGTGTGTTTACGACGAAGTGTGACAGAGGCTTTCAGGGGAGACTCCAGTCAGGTACCCATCGTTTCGGGTTCGTTCTTTTCGGTCTCTTTTTTAAGATTTCGTTCTTTTCGGCCTAACCGCGAAGAACGATATCCTCAGCTTATGGGATTTTCACAAATTGGGGGAAATGAGGTCTATTTCAGTTTTTCCAAGCCATGAACCTCGTCAATCTATGGTAGAATTTTGTACGGTGTAAGACCAACAAATCTGTGTCATTGGATTCCGGTTTAGTTGATCATTTAACCACTAGAGGCGCTTCACTTTCGAGTTACTTTAAATGGGTGCTCTAGGATAAGGGTAATTAGTTCTATCCTAGTATATCTCGAGAGTTTCGCCAGTTAGGACATATAAGTTTTCTGTAAACTTGCTCCTTGTGGTAAAGACTTCGTAAAGAAGATCTCATCAAGTTCTGAATTCACTCACTCCACTGCGCAAATGTGCATATGACCTTCCAATTTGTTATTACTTCTAGTTAGGACGTTGTTTGCTTCAGCAAACTTGTTTTAGTGGTGAAGCCCTCTAGGATAGTGGTCATTAAAATCAGAATTCACTCTCTACGCGGCGCTGATATGCATGTGAGCTCCAGCTGTATCTTGAGAGCCTAATCAGTTAGGATATTGCTTCCTTAAGCAAATTTGTTCAAATGACCTAGTCCATCTGGATAGTGACCGTATACGTTCGGACTTCAAGAGAAAAACCTTAAAATATCATAGTTTTAAACCTAAAAATTAAATTTATCTTATCGTCAAACGAATCTTATCGTCTCAGAAGAGGAAACATGTGTTAATATATGAATTGAATTAAATGATGTAGAAAATCCAAGTCAGGCTAGCTTTGCAAAATCATGCAGGTTCAATATTTATATTGTTTATTGAGCTTAACTAATGGGGACCGTCCATAAAACACGTTGTTTTTTTTGGAAGGAGCAGAAGGGAAAGAGTTGGCCAGAACACATGATCTATATTATTTCAAAATAAATGTATGATAAAGAACCAAAAATTGATTCTTTTTCAATATGAGAACATGTGGCTTAAAGAATCCCTTAGCTCTAACAAAACTGAAGGAACTTTGAAAAATCACTATGATTGATTGGCAAGTTACTTCATACAATGTGTTAGTTGCCAGTAAAACTAACAAGAAAGAATATGAATACGAAGGGGCTCTTTGGTCCCGATACAATGAAAACCAGAAAAAACAAATTAATCCATGTTTTCATAATAATAAAGCAATTTTGGTGTAATTTGATATTTTTTTTTCTTAACAGTACAGTTGAGTACTATTCATTTGCGTGTTTGATTGATAGAATCGGCCCAGAAGTTCAAAATTTATGAATATCTAAAAAAAATGTTCTAGCGCAGAAATGATCACTATAATGACGAAATAAATAATCACAATTATTATACTTATTATTTTTCAATCAAATATCTTTTATTTTTGAGAAACAAAACTAATAAATATTATATAATTCAGAGAGATCGTATATTTTTAATAGTGCTACTTCATTCATGCATGGATTTATTCATTTATTAATTGACTCATGTTTATTTGTCTATTTATGATTCTTGTTTGTTTATTTTATTTATTTATTTTATTAACTAGCTGAACCCAGTGCGAGCGATGCTTCTTTTGCCACAAAATGAATTAAAATGTAATAGAACGGACGTGATCATGGTTGTTTTTTGGATTGAGTTTTGTTAAAATGTTTATAGGGTTTTTATTTTTGTATTTTTGTTTTTATATTTATTATAGTTAATGTTGCTTTGCTGCATTTCAATTTTCAAATATATTGTCATGAAAATAGGAAAAAAATCCTTTCTGTTTCTATATACATCAATTATTTCCTGCAGACAAACAAAGGTGTGTGCTAGGGTGTGTGTTTTAATTGAACCCTAGAATCGGTAGTTTCTACCATGGTTTCCCTTTCTGTATTGAAACATTTCATAGACATTTTTTTTATCGTCCAACTACGCCTTATTTTGTCGGTTTGAACGTTTTTTATTCTCTTGCATAACCTTAGATTAACTTCTTGTTCTTAATGTAGCACTCAGAGTAGCTCAAGCAACTCTTGACTAAAATTGGAATTTGTGTTTCATTAGAATAAGGGGGCCCCTCCCTTTTCTTGATGGGGAAGAGGTAGCGAACCACCATAGCAATATTTCTTGCCTTCAAAAACCACAACTTGTCAAATTTGGCTCCATTTACTTGATTATTTCTCAAGTTATGCAGTAATGTCTGTTTTATTTGTATGAAAGCCCCCCCCTTTTCAGAGGTAGACGGTTTTTCGAACTGCTAGAGAAATAAATCCTGCCTTCAAAACCACCACATGCCAAATTTGGTTCAATTTGCTTGATCACTTCTCGAGTTATACAGAAATTTGTTATTCATTATTCAGCTTAATCAAGCGGAATTTTTTTGATGATTCATTTTTGTTCTTAAATAACCGTGAAAACACAACCCAGCATAAAAGTCAAACAGAAAGCTTCGACCAACAAACTATGAACTATTCCGTCCGGATGGAATAGTTCATAGCTTACTACTATAGCATAGAAACTAGCGCTAGCTTGTACACACGACAACGGGCACGGCTCTATATCATAGCGTAAATCTATCGCTTGCAAGTCATAGCTATGAGCTATCACTATATAGTTTAGTTGTTCCTATGAGCTATTACATAGTTTTCTAGCATATAGCTCACTATATACTAGAAATAGCTGCCGTGTGGCGGCACCTTGAGACACTGAGGAAATCTTCAAGTATTAGACGAAATATGCGCTCTGTCAAACGATATACCATTATAATGGAAGAAAAAGGATACAACTCAACCCTCTCAAAAGCTCTTCGGAATTCCCTATTCGTTAGGAGGTTCGACCAAATTTTAAAAAAAAATCATATACTGGGGCGAGAGAATTTCTTAGCACAAAGTGTTTGAGAGATGTTTTTTAAAGATTTTTAAATCTCGGTGCTGAGACACATTTAAGTAATAGCGTACGTTTCTTTGGGTTGTATTTTATTAAAATTTCTAAAAGACAGCACCTTCAAGCTTTAAGAGTTTAAATTTTAAGTTCAGTAAAGTTGATTACAATTTGCAAATAAGCCATACTCATAAGATAGTCATGAATCCATGTGTTAAGGTTTGCTTCAAAACTAAACATGAAAACACATAGGGTATCGGGATGTAATGTTAGCCTAGCTCCTTGATTCGGCCTATGTACCGAATATGTCATTATTTCGGCGATAATCAACAAAATCATGTTGCTATCAGGATGACCGATCTATTTCAAAGCAATTGAGACATAATTAATGAATTTATAATTGTTCACTTTCGCGTAATTTTCGATTTCCTTAACTTTTCAGACACCATAACTTTACTGGTTAAGCTAAACAGATTATCTACACGCTCTTCGAATGATCTAAATTTGCCGAAATTAAGCCTATAAACCGAATAATGCAGCAAAGATGTACAGAAAATAGTCACACGTTATAAACTAACAGGTCACATAAAGTAACATAACAATTATTTAACATGAAAACCATAGACCCAATGTTAGGGACACATTTTTTTCTAGGTTCCCAATTATGGCCTGTCTTATGGAAAGCGTAGTGAAAATGTTGTTATTGGTAACATTTACAATACAAATGTCTGAGTTTTGGTTGAATGTTTTTCATATGGCTCATCTAAACACAAACTAAAGGAACAAAATCAGTGTAGAGTGAATTATAACGTTTTGATTGCCGAATGACCGCTAAATCATATGGTAAAATCAGTTAAGTGTTTTTTAGCAGTTTAAGTATAGTTTGATTGTTAGTAAAATTGTTTGTTGGGAAGCGCGAATACAGCCGGGAACGCCTTGAATAAAAAAATCGGCAAAAAGCGTACATAGCCAACAAGCAATAACAAATCTATCGAATGGGACGAACTTGCATCCATGAATAGACCCAAGTTGATGCCTACAGACCGACATTACATCCATATTCCTCCCAAGACTTCATAAAATGAGTTGTGTAACTTTTCGTTATTCATACTACCAGATGGCTTATTAAACATATCTTAACAAGTGTGTAGCTAGTTAAATTTTGCTTCCAGCTGAAAAACTTTATGAGTTATGATAAAAATTGTAATCGATTGTTGCATACTAGGCTGAGTCAATGGACACATACCCTATTTCTTTATTTTTGAAACTCCAACTATAGCCTGAACAGCTAATATAATGAGCTAATTAAATACTCTACAGTAGTAGAGGGAAGGTAAGATTCGAAAAACGGGGAAAGGCACAAGTGATATGGCTGAAAATAATTGGGTTTGTTATGAATGCGTCAAGGACCAAACACATGAGGGGAAGAAGCTCACTAGAAGACACCATAAGTTCAGATCGACGGTGATGAAATCGAAGTGGTAGACACGTTCGTGTATCTAGGATTAATGGTGACCGCCGATAATGACATCAGCAGAGCGATACAAAGGCGCATTATGGCTGGCATTTGCCTAATTTGGACTCACAAGAAGCTAAGGTCGAACAAAGTTGGCCATCTACAATGCATTCACAAGTCCGATAGTCCTCTACGGCCGCGAAACATGGACAATGCTCGTGGAAGACCAACACGCTCTGGTGTCTTTAAACGGAAGGTGTTGCGTACGATCCATGGTATAGTGTAGATTGAAGTCGAAACGTAGATAAAGCAAACGAACCCCGAATTGCATCGATTGCTGGGAGAAAATCTTATCGTTTACACCACTAGAATCGGTTTACTATCTCCAGACCAGTGTAAGTAAAATCTTTATTTTTGCAAAGTTTCATCCAAATCGAAGATGGTCGTGCTTAAATGTTGTCAAATTTTCCAAAGACTCGTTCCGCTGGTGAATTACAACCAACATCAGAAAGGGCAGAGTAAGAATTTGTAACGTTGTGTTCTGATTAAAATTGTAAAATCGATAGTTTCTAATGTCAAAACTTGGGTCACACATATTGGATTATTATTCATTATTTGATCTTCGATAAAGAACCCATTTTGAAACTTTTCCAAATTTATACATCCAGAGGACATCCACTCCGTAAATCTACTTTTCATTATGCTATGTTAACTGCCTGATCTTGAAATAATTTATCTCAAACATGACAATTTTTACACCTTTAATTTTTTTGTCCTTAGTTTGGAAAAATACTTCCATGTTGTTTACGCGGATAGTGGACAGAAAATAAACATTCGTAGCAATCAAAATAGTGTAGAGGACAACGCAGTTAGAGGTGTTTTTTTGTTTAGGGAACGTCCGTAAATCACGTCACACAAAAAATGACTTTTCATAACAATATACCCCTCGCCCCCACCCTCCTTCTTGTCACGTTAATGTGGATGGACCTTCGATTTTTTTTTATATGAATCGTCACGTTTTCCCAACTGCGTTCCCCTTACTGCATAACATAATTAATGGCCCTTCCCTTATTGTTATCCAAACATTATCTTCAAGGCACAAAACATAATCACGATCATTCAAATACTTTCTAGTTTGCAATCAACATTCACATGTTATCCGCATGAAAGGCATATTGAATATAGACGTTAAACCTTTGTTGTAACTGAGTTAGACTTGGGTTGATCGGTGGACTATATGTTAACGAACAAATAGACTACTAAGTAATATATATTTAAAACAATTCTGATGCATATTGAGAGTTAAAAAGCTGATTAATTAGTGGACGGATACTATAGTATGAAAAAAAAAATTAAATTAACCATATTGAACCAGACTAAAAAAAAACGACCTTCCGAAAGTATGACGCAAATCAGTCTTTCAATGAAATAATTCACATGTTGATCCAAAGAAGTATTGACCCGATTTATTATAACTACATGTCGGCCAATTTGATCATCTCCGCTAATATGCGCCATATAACCACTCCCTACAGGCATGGGTGATATCTGCTTTACTTGTACGATTAAAAACACCGTAGGATTGATTCAAAATTCTTTCTCATATCCTTCATGGCAGGCTATTGAGCATTTCCTTCTGATTTAAGTGATTTTCGGTTAATCGTTACCATATAGGTGGCTAAAGATCTCAATAATAAACGATTTTTCGGTAATAAACAGTTAGTTCTATGAACAAGATTATATCCAACTTCACGGAAACTATCGCCAATTATGGTATTTCTACCAATGTTCAAACAGCTGAGTTATTTAATGATATATTTTGCAGTTCAATTCGATTGTTTTCAAACTTATTAAAATTTAAATCTTAACTTCAGAAAGAAAATGTTTTTCACAATTTTTGTGTGAACTCATCTCTATTGTGCCATAAAGCCTATCCACTTCAAATTGTGGACAGTTTTGTTTCAGTGTAGATTTAAAATTATTTCATGAATTGCTGAAACATTTCACTTTTTTATATGACAGCTGAAACTCTCTACTTTATTTTGTGGTACAATAGGTTCACATTCTTGTTACATTCAGTAAAATGGCGTCGAATCAAGTGGAAGTGTGCAAACGCATTTTGTACGAACAGCAGCAAAGCCTTATTTTATCGGTGCGCGATCTTGCCAAGAAGCCAAAATTACCGAAAAGTAACGTGTTTTGTGTTTGCAAATCAATTGACCAGCGGCTTGACTGTGGATCGGAAGGTTGGAAATGGAACAAAGAACAAGGTGGTAGCCATTATTGAGAACAATCGAAATGTGGCTCGCAAAGTTTGGAAGTCAAAATACGTACCTACAAAAAGTGAAGAAGAGGCAAGGACCGAAAGCGTACAAAGTAAACAATGTGCCCAACCGTGATGACAAGCAAATTTTTACTGTAAAAAGTCGTGCAATGGAGCTTTGAACCAATTTTTTTTCAAAATATTTCTTAAATCATAATTGACGACTTAAGTTAATTCGATTGAGCCTGTACAAATAAATGATTATTAAAAAAAAAAAAAAATAATTGACGACGAAACATACGTACTCGAAGACTTTAAACAGCTTCAGGGTCTGGAATTTTATACCGTAATGCAAAGGAACGCCGTTGCCGAGCATTTTTGAACAATGAAGGTATCCAAACACCCGAAGAAGTATTTGGTTTGGCAGGCCATATGTAGCCATATGTAGCTGTGGTCGAAGTCTCTACCGGCACTATTAATAAGGATGTGTACGAGAAAGAATGTCTGAAGGAGCGGTTGCTACGGTTTAAACAGCTCTTTTTTACCTGATTTGGCCTCTTGTCCCTATGTGAAATTCGTCCTGGAATGGTATAAGGTACAAGAAGTCAAATACACTCCAAAAACAGCCAATCCACAAAACTGTCCAGAACTTCGCCCAATAGAGCAGTGCTGGGGTAGTTAAGCGGAATCTCTTCGAAACTAAAAAGAACCTATATTACAAAAAGTTTCAGAATTTCATAGAAAGAGGGATTAACATTTTAATCAACTGTTTCTAATGTAGAAATAACTCTATTATTGTGAAATAAACAATCATTTTTGTTGAACTATGTGTAAATTTTCTTTGCTGCTATTATTTTGGTGTTCGAAATTTAACGTCGGCAGGCTTTACGCTATTTTGTAATCGATAAATAGGTTATTTTTGGGTACGTTACACAAGAAGCACCCATTAATAAGTATCTTATCTACTAAATACACAAACTATCAATAGAACTCTGGATACGCTTGTACATATGAGGAGCATACCCCAGGATATGTTGGACAGGTCAACCATCTTATCAACTCAGCTCTACCATCACCTTCTGCTGAAAATATATTTAATCAAAATAAATAATAATAATAAATAATTATTCTGAACTCTCTTAGCAATGAATGCCTCATGCAATCACTTTTATTTGTTTTTGACGTGAGAGATGTTGTACAACTAACTACTAACCTATATTTTGTGAAATTTTATTACAAAATAGTGGTAATTGAACTATGAAAAGATCAATAAACTGTATGTTTCGTCTGTTTAATGGTGTTTAAAGCTTTAGCAGTATCTATCAAACATGTGTTTCTTTTAATTTATAAGCAGCATTGTACTTCAAAAATATCGGGTATGCAATCATTCAGCAATGTATAGAATTTCTTAATACCTATTACTATCATGTTCATTAACTGACTTCAAATTTGCTTCTATGATTATTTCATTTTCATATGAAGTAAGTCTATTATTTCTGCATACGGCGTCAATTTATATTGGATAAAGTCTGTCCACGTGAAATATTGGACACCAAAACAATAGCAGCAAAAAAATTAACACATAATTCAACAAAACCGAATGTTTATTTCACAATAATAGAGTTATGTCTGCATCAGAAAACAGTTGATTTTGATGTTAAAGGGTGTATTCGATAAAAATGGCACACAGAAAATCTTCTGTAACTTTTGAATCGTATGATTAAAAAAACTTAGAAATTTGAGTAGATCTTATCCATAGTGTAATATTTACATCTGCCAAGTTTCATAGTTATACATTCAGTAGTTCCAGTCATATCGTCGAAACAAGAAATTGTCCGTGAGAAAATTTTGTGCACTCACAATCAAAATCCAGGGGCGTCCCACCGGTGGATTGCTAAAAGGCTTGGAATTGCAAATACAACTATGTCTCGTGTAATAAGAATCTTCAAGAAGCGTCTGAGTTTCCAAAGGAAGGAAGGGAGTGGTCGTAAAAGTGGTCCAATCGACAGTAAAATGGCCAGGAAAGTCGTACAACAATTCAAGAACCGTACAAACATGTCAATTCGAGATGTCGCTAAAAAGTCTAAGGTGTCAGTCGGTTTTGTGCAGAAAACCATGAAGCGTGCTGGTTTACATGTTTACAAAGTGCAAAAAGCCCCAAACCGGAATGAAAAACAAAACATCACTGCGAAAACCGGCGCCCGGAAACTTTACACGAAGATGCTCACCAAATCCGGTTGCATCGTGATGGATGACGAAACATACGTCAAGGCCGACTTCCGTCAACTTCCTGGGCAAGCATATTTCGTTGCCAAGTCGAAGTTCGATGTTCCGCAGGTTCCGTACGGTATCCTCAGATACGCCGCCGCGACTATTTTCCATCTACTCTTGAAATCATCAATGCCATTTGCTTTCTTCTTAGTTTTGAAGAGTTTCCGCTAACCTAGAACCCAGTACTTCTCTATTGGGCGAAGCTCTGGACAGTTTGGTGGATTGGCTGTTTTTAGCACTTGTTTGCCTTTTACCTTTTTTACCTTATACCATTCCAGGACAAATTTCACAAAGTGACAAGAGGCCAAACAGATCTGGAGAGTCGTGGCTTCTGATAAACGGTAGCAACCGCTTCTGCAGACATTCTTTCTCGTACACATCCTTATTGATAGGTGCCGGTAGAGACGAAACTTTAAGATTTTCGACCACAACTACATATGGCCTGCCAAATTAAATACTTCTTCGGGAATTTGGACCACATCTTTGTCCGAAAATGCTCGGCAACGGCATTCCATTGCAATATGGTATAAAACCAGGCCCGGGAGCTGTTTAAACTCTTCAAGTGCGTATGTACGTATACCAAAATTGAAAAATGCTCATGAAAGTGATCTTTTTGTCAAATGGACTTTATTTCCTATATTATAGAAATACTCCATTCGCTTGAGATAAACTCTCCTTGACTTAAGCCTAGCTACTTCTTCAAATGCTCGATAGATTAGGTCGTATAAAATGCGAAATTAGCGCTGAAAACTAAAGTATATCATAACATATATTAATAACATACATTCAAAAACGAATAATCGAATCGCAGATAATAGAATCCTCCGGTTATCGAGTCCGATATGTAGCCAGATTGTTAAAAGAATATTCAATTTACGAATTAAATGTATTGATCGTTTGTTTCCTTTTCTGTAATATCTCATATCTGTATTACTTATACTTGATAGATCAGAGCGAACTAAATTTTAATAAGAATATGACAAAAAGTGAACTAAATTTTAATAAAAATATGACAAAAAGCAAGAGAACACTTTCCAAAAAACAAATAATTATTTTCATAAAAATCTCATAAAAAGCAAAAGGAAACAGCTTAAAAAAACAATATGAAAATAAGAAAAAGCAATGAAATTTTTCAAGTTTTCCATAAAAAAGATAATATACTAATACATAAACTCCGATTTTAATGTGAAACTGGCAATTTGAGAACTGGCTTTGATGGACATCTTAGGTCACTAATGAATTATTCCATAGCAGCCACACTTGATGCTTAGATTAAATTAGATGGATGCTTTGCCGACCAAAAGGGAACAACTAGATTATTTCAAATTTTGTTATTCAGTTACGATATTTTTATAACAGTGGTTGTTAGAATTTTGATCGAGGATGTTGTTAAAATAACTGAAATTCTAACAAAAGATCCTCTAGAGATAACAAAATTAAAGTAATCTATAACATAAACAAAACAAACTTTGTAACAGTTTTGTTACGATGTAGCAAAACCATATCAGCTAGTGTTAAAATTAATTTATTTCTTTACGCAGCTTGTGCCTTCCACGGCATTATATCTTAATTTGTTATAAGTATTTTTTACAATTATCCCAATAAAAATGTTTTAAACAAATTTGTATCATAAACAGTAAGTCGTAACAAGGTTTGTTAAGTTTTTGTAATTTTTATGTTATTCGCTTTTGGTCGGGTTCCCTTTGCAGTTTATACGAAAATTACTATGGACTGAAAGCTATCATTTTACTCTCAACTACTAGCTCTTAGCTAAATGACATTTGATTTTTTTACAATCCGTGGTTTTTTTGATCTATTGCATACAATAGAGTAACGTATGTTGTTTGTTGAGCTGTTGATTGAGCCTAATTATAAAATACATGAAACTAGAGGCGACCAAAAACGCTTACTGTAATGTACGTACAAACTTCCAATGGTTCAATTTACTTGAGGCTTCTAAAGCCATGATTAAAATGGTTGAAACACTGTCTTATATTGTCTAAATCTAATCTAGACTATACGTACACAGTCAGTTCATGAAAGGACCATGTAAAGTTATGGAAATGCATTCATTTTAATGAAATTTTGAATATTTTTTGAACGTCATAAATGTGAAACAAACACTATTACCACCCCAGGTATTGAAAAGTAAATAAGATAAATCGTAGGAAGTGACCAAGCTAAAGTTGTGTAAATTTATGTTCGCGGAAATATTTTGTGTGCCCATAGATGGAGCGCTAAAAAACATACAAACTCACATTACAATACTTAGTTAATCGTTCAAAAATGTTGGAGTGCTAATTTCAAAATTTACATCTGTCTTATTGCATCAGTAGTAACAGAAACCACACGCTGAGCATAAGAACAAAGTTGGCTTGATCATTATTCGGTGTTCATTAGATATTGAAAAAGTGAAAGCTAGGCTTCACAATGTTCTTGATGAGAATTATTGTAGAATCGCTTCTAATGATTTTATGATGAATTTTATGGAAATGATACGAGTTTTTCTACTAATCTAATGAATTTGCAGATGATTCTGACTCTCCTATTTCCAACTGTAGATAAAACAAAATTTGTTCAGTTAACATCGTAACAAACTGTTATAAAACAAACACAGAATGAATTAACCATTTTGTACTGTTTTTAGCATCCAGGTTTTGGTTTCATATTTCAGCTAATTAATCATTTCTATTAATATCACTAGTGTAATAAACTTTAAGTAACAAAAATAATGAACATTCCACTGAAAACAGTAGTTAGGTCGATTGCTACATTCAAAAACAAAATCTTAAAAATCAAAACCGCAATATCCGCGCCAAAATACGAATAATACTAAGTATGTAAATCATACAAATATGAAAGCTAACATTACATATATTTATTTAATTTTTCGCTGTTCGAACAACTTTTCAAATTACACCGTAGTTTTGACATGATTTATGTGCGTCTACTTTGACGCGATATTCATTTTTATTTTACGCTGTGTATAGCACTGCTCAATTTGTTACCCCGCTGTTTAGTAAGAAGCTGACTGCTACTTCCTGCAGCTAAATTACGATTCCCGGTGCACAGGAGCAGTGCGATGGCCCAAGCCAAACCAACTTAAGCAACGTATTTATGCAGGTGATCTTAGCCGAGATGCACATGCAATCGAACGTCAGCATATGTTATACGTAGTATCGAAAAATCTGGAAAAATCTAGTTGAAATCTCAATTACATACGAAGGTTTCAGTTTTAATCAGCTCCACTGGCTGCAGCTAAAAAAAACTGGAAGAATCCAGATTCAACTCGAATATTGCCATCGTCACCAGTAAGGTACAGCAGGTACAAGATCGAACTGAATATCAACCAAATAAGCTCCGTGTGCAGATCTGATTAATTTACATGAGATGTAGCGATGTAGGGGGAAGCTCTCTCACATACTGATTTGCTCAGGCGCTCTCTGTTTACAAGGAATACCAAAAGTCGTCAAACTTCTTTTCTTGATAGCTCAATATCCATGTTTGTCGATCAGTCTCACGCTGCATTTTGTTGATTTGTTAATCGTTATCATCTTTCACATTTATACATACTGCTATTCCGTTTTCCGGCAGATATGAAGCAGTTCGGAGATTGCTTTTTGGAATCATTTTTTTCAACCTGGCGAATCAAACACAAAGAATTTAACTATGCTTATAATTCATAGGTAGTTTAAAATGTAAGGTTTTTAATCTTCTGAATGATTTGTATCGAAGTTTAGTTAAGTTTGAAATCTAATATCTTAAACGTTAGAACGTATAAACCACCACAATATTTCGCACTGAACATACACTTTTACGGGTGCGATGTTAAGTTTAAAGCAAAATATAGTACGACAAATTTATGGGACTAACTGATCTGATCATGCATCATGTTTAAAAAATCAGCTTCTGAAACAAGTTATATGCAAATGAAACTGAGTCTAAAAGAGTCTATATCTACAGAACTGGCTGAGATATCTGCGAAAATTCAAGGTTAACAAAAGGGTTAACTTAGAGATGTACAGCATTTATATCACTGAAAAGCAATTATATACTGCAAAGAAAATGTACAACAATAATGGCACCACCTCTCTTCGTTTGCTAATCTGGTTAAGCTGTTATATCAAATTGAATATAAATAAACTGCCCAGCTCAAACCCTTGATGGGGTAAGAGGTGGGACCATCATCACTATCTACATCATAGTCGTCGTCGTGTTTAGTTAACGTTAAGGTGAAGATACAAATAAGCCCTGACGTGCAACTTCGAAAGCACAAATTTCGTCTCTCACCTATCACACAGTTACAAAATTGCTACTCCTTGGTTTCATTGAACAGAAAGTACCCGAACAGACGCGAAGAATAAAGCAAAACCAAACCCGTTTCCTACCCTAGTATACCTTGGTATTGAAAAGTTATTTTGTCAAAACGCAGAACATTATTCCGGAAACAAATTTTAGATATCATTTTTTTTATCTTTCGGATATTTCTTCTTTTTTTAAATATGTTTGTCAATTATCAGTTGAAAATGTTTTTTTTTAAATTGTATCTTATTTGGATACTCAGCTCATAAGAATTCACATTCCTAATAAGGAATTTGAAATTTTTGTTGTAAATTAAAACATTTTATATTATTTTGTTCTAAGTTCGATGGTATAATCACTGGATTTGGTATCATTTAATTTTCTTACCATCTCTGATGTTATTTTTGTTATTTGAATTATTGTATTAATCAAAGCAACAACAAAATGAATTATCAATGTATAATATAATAATAGACCTTAAATCCATTTTTAATCATAAAACTTGCAATCGGTTTAATAATCTCGTCTGCTCGGGTAGCAATTACATTACTGTACGGTGGTAAAAAAGATCTCTCAAATAGTTTCGCACTAAGGCTTATGTATCATCAGCTTGTAAAATAAAACCTTAAGTAAAATATTTACTTAAGCGTGTTAATTTCAGTAGGTGTCATTCCGAAGACAATTCCAGTTGCACACTTACATTTGAGAGAGATAAATTTCGTTTGTTTTTTAAACTATTTTCGCTAATGAGATACAACAATTTTGAAGCTGGTGTCCGGTTACCAAGCGCAATTTCTACATAGTTCAAGTCTTCATTATAAAATGGTTATTGATACAAAATAATTTAGCATTTTAGCATTAAAGGACTTCATTACCAAATTTGATCCAAAGACGTTTTGTACATTTATATTATACACAATCTAGTATCTTATCGGGAGGAAATACTTTCAACTACACTGAAGCAAATGGGCTTGCTATACTTCTGTTCTTCAATTAGGAACTGTGCAAGTGCTTCAAAAGAGCACTAATTTTAGCGGCTGAAAAAACCTCGTAGAGTATATAAAGAATAAAAAAAAGTATATTTAATTTAGTATGTAAACCTCAGTAGATAAAATTAAAGTTTGATTAACCTGTTCCTTAAGTTTTAATTATTTTAGTTTAGTATTATTTTCTTTTTATCTTATTTATTTTGTTCATTTTTATCAAAAATGTTCCAATAAAAGGTGGCATAGTTTCAAGTAGACGATGAAGAACTAAAAATATGAGTATTATCCGTTGAAATGTTCTTCCTTTTACCCTCGAAAGGAGTGATTGGTTCTACCCCACAAACATAAGTTTTAACTAGAAAATGAAAATAAAGATTAGTAATTTCCATTTAATTCCAAATACCTTTATTGCTCGAATCGATTATTAGTACACGATACAGAAGAAGTCTGCACATTATAGACGAAATATGTGTATCTGTCAAGATAAATAATAAAGGTAGTTGGAATAAAATGGAAATTACTAAGCTTTCTTCTTATTTTCTAGTTGCAGGTATTTCACTAGAAAGCTCACACTTACCAGGAATAGTTTAAATAACTGATGTATATAAACAAGAAAACATGGCTTTGTAAAGTTAATTCGATTGAGCCTGTACAAATAAATGAACTAGTTAAAAAAAAAACTCAGCAGGGCTCAGGGCGAAGAAAACATAAGCGAGTCGATTGTGCCACTCACCAGTGAAAGATTGACAACTGGTTAAGCAAAAAGACATATCGTCGAGAAAACATATAGTTGAATTGGAATTTGGTCGAAAGCATAATCATTCAGCAAATTATTTATTAGAAATCTCAGAAAAAGTTTCGAACATTTCGTGGAAATAATGTAAAGATTGAAACATTTTAACTAATTTGTCAAGAATTTGTCAACAAAATTAATACTAATAAGCATTTTTACGTGAAAATATAAAATGTATTTTAAGTTTAAACGTCATGTATCTCTAAACAGACAAAAAATTTATGGTCAGATCCGCGGACGCCAGTCATGAATACGTGAACAAACTAAAAAAAAACGTGAACCGAACCACGTAATCTGAAGCTACATAGTTCACGTTTTAGGTGAAAATCCTGAAGGGTCCGGTTTCAAAGAGGCTTCAAACTTTGAGATTAATTTAAGTCGGGAGATTACTTTTGATTGATGGGAAATTATTGACAGGACTCGAATAATGATGTTTGACCGATATTTTTAATAAGCTCTAGAGGTTCTTCCATCAATCAATACTAAACAGAGCTGGATTTTTCTTTCTTTTTCTTTTGTTGCGGCACAAAAGATTAAAAAATATGGTCAAATTGCCAAATTTCAGAATAAAAAAAAGGCCATAGGTACAAAAGATCGAATTGACAAAAAGTTGAATGGACAAAATGTAGAATGGAGACAAAACGTCGAATGGCCCAAAGTCCCAAAGAGGGACAAAAGGTCGAATAATGAGAGTAACAAATGGGCCATTCTAGAGAAAAGATGAGACTGTTAATAAAAAATATTTTTTAGTTCAAACTTGGTACTTCAATACCAAGAATTTGGGTGAATTTGATCAGTGGGACTAAATTGATGAACTAACTGCTAAATAAAATTGATTGAAATAATCTTTCAAATCATGGGATGGCTAGAAAAATGTATAGATAATGATTTGTGTCATCTCATGCGGTGAAAAGGGCAAATTCCAGTTTACAAACACTATTCAACTATAAATCCCTCTGTTGGTTCATGGTATTTGCTCTAAAGTTATTTAATTCTGGAAGAAAATCGCTAAAGATGTTTCCATCAGTATTGTACTAACAAATGTTCACATTTTTGTAAATTATAAGATTTATTTTTGATTCATCATATTTCTCTTAGGACTCAAGCAACACAT